>JAKWJA010000584.1:0-53472 GCA_027704765.1 Solanum habrochaites
CGTGGCCGCCCTTCCCCCCCACCCGCAGTCCAAACACCCAGGTCTCCGAGACACCCCCCCACCCCCCGCACGGTCTGTATGACAACGGAGAGAGCCAGAGCTGTTTTTCGAGCTTGCAATTTTAATCAACCTGCAGTTGGAAGTACTCTCCAGAGTTACCTAAGGGATTTAGGCTTTAATTGACTTCGAGATCTTCCCTCTGAAGGGAATTTGAAAGCCCAACAAGAGCACTATACGAAAGACTTCTTAACCGCACCAAACATTTAACGGTTGGATAAGTTATGCCAAGCCCTTTGACCAGCTTTGGTACCCATGGATTCCAGGACGGTGACACAGCCGAAAAAAGACCCCCCCACGTGTTCGCCACAAAAATGCCCCTTAGCCCACAAACCCCCCGTTTCGAGAGGGCCATTCTTACTCCGAGAAAATATGCACAAGACAACTGAAAACAGAAAGAGGCAATTCTTAGGGAGAGGCTAAACATGGAAAACAGAGGCGTGAGTTGGAGATGTCAATTCAGTCCACCTGACACAAACTACCAAAGAAACTGAGGGAAGAGAAGGCAAATAGAGACGGAGAATGGTCACCCCCCCCAGCGTCTACGAGGGTTCATTAGACTTCTGTTCCCTGAAAGAAATGCAGGAAAACCAATCTTAAATTGGTTCTTGCTTATAAATGGAAGAAGACAAAGCAGCGGGTTGCAGCCGAGGAGTAGCCAGATTCTGTGTTTGCTGACATTTGTATATAGATTTTATTTTACTGTCTTTCTGTTAGCTTCCACAACTCTAGGTTGGTGTGGTAAACCCAAACTTAAGTTTTGCTCAATTTGTCACTCACTACAGTCTTTTTTTGCAAATCACGCATACCATTTTTTTATAATTTTTTTTCTTATATATATACTATATTTTGAGATGGACAATTATTTCCGTTATTATTTTTTGGAAAAAAATGGAGGACGGCCATTACCAGATCTGTACCGGGAAAAATGAAGGATTATTTTCTGTCTCATTGCCGGGAAAAAATAGACTTCTATTCCATATCTACTTTGCCAAAAAAAAAAATAATCATTATTCAAACATTTTCTTTCTCCCTTTTCGCCTCTCCCACACACACCACCCAAATCCCATCCCCATAAATAGAAGTAAAAATAAAAAAAATCAAAATCAAAATAAACAAAGAAAACATAGATCTTTTAAAAAACCACTAACTCATTTAAATGTGAATAAAAACGAAGGCATAAAGAGAAATAAAAAAAAGGAAAAGGGTCTGATATACCCCTTAACTTTTCAATTAGAGCTGGATATACCCCTAAATATTTTAAAAAAAAATAAAGTAATAATATAATTAAAACTAATTTTTTTAACTTCCGTTAAATGAAGGTTATCGTAAGTATTTGTACCACCCGGCCCCCCCCCCCACAGGGGTTATATGTGACCCGTTCGGACGCATAACGATAAAGAACCCAATATGAGTCACTTTCATAACGGGGAACTACCGATCAGCTTCAAATGACAAGTTGAGGGGTGAATCAGACCCTTCTCCCTAAAAAAAGGAAATCAGACCCGACTATCGGAGAATTACCCATAGTGCAACAAGGGCGCGTGGAGAGAGCAAAAAAGAACGAGCCGGGGGCAGGAGGGGGAGGGGGTGGGGGAGGGCAGCTCGCAGAACGAAGGGCGAGGGGGGTGGGGGAAAGGCGGGGGCAAAAAAAAAAAAAAAAGCGGCAGCGGGGGCGGCAAAAGGGAGGGGGAGAAGGAGGGGAAAGGAAAGAGCACAGGGGGCCAGTGCATGGGGGAGGGGACCACAGCAGAGAAGGGGTTAAACACATTTTTCTTTGACTAAGGATCAGAAAATTTTGATGTATAATATTTTTAAGCTTGGAGTGCCCTAATAGAAATGAGGTTTATCTGAGGTATTAAACCTGAATTATTGCCGAAAATTTTAAGGGTCACCCCAAAAAAATGACTTACCAACTCTTTGTAAATTTGAGATTACTCACCTTTACCAAATTGAGCAATTTAGTGTAATAAAACGACCCCTCTTAATGGTGATATAATTTATCATGTTGAATTATTTGCGACAACCACCCCCCCCACCCCCCCGAAAATATAAGACATGGACACTGTACGTGATTTGCCAGAATACGCGAATATTAAATTTATTAGAAGAGTTTCATATTTAACCGTAATTATCTTGCGCACACTTATTTATATTCACATTATTAACATGAAAGAGATTATTCGATTGACATAGCTAACCAACTATTCCCCCTTGTGAAAGTCATCACTGTAATTGTTATTGGTTTTTCTTTGTGTTACGTCCGATACCGCCTATTGTCTCTTATTACTCCATCCCCCTATCCCAAAAGATTACATACCAGGGATAGTTACCCTCACCAAAGTTTATTTTTTTCTTCTTTTTAAACTCATCACAAATAAATTGCGTAACTGTAACAACACCTACGCCGAGTTATAATAAGTATCTTAACACCAATGGTTAAACGTTAGAAATTGTTAGTGTGTATCTACAATTATTATCCAATATAATCGTCCCAGTGTTAATAATGGGTACAATTTCTAAAGTTTCTTAGTATCATTTTATTTTATGAATAGTGATCTCAATTATTCTAAGTAGTTCTACCATCATGTTGACAGATAATAAAGAAAAATGTCGCGGACGTAAATTTACATTGGAAGTTGACCAATTATTTAATTAGGGATGGCAACGGGGAGGTACAAGGCGGGTTGAGTTAATCTCGTTTAAAAAAAATTATCCCCCCGGCATAGCAAACACTGTCATTTTCAACCCAACCTACCCCGCCCGAATAGATTCGCCCCGCATAATTTTTTTAGTTTTTTTCTATTATGTTGTGATACTAAAAATAAAATTCATTTTTTCATTAAGATTTATTAATTTAATAGGATTAGTGACTTCAAAATTTATTTTTAGAGGGCTGCGACTTGAAAAACATGAAGAGAAATGGTATTATTTTTTATTGAAAACAATTACATTTATTATCTTGAATACTTTTAGGAGTTTTTAATGCAATTATCTTAACAAATAATTTCTATCACTCTATACACATGTAAAAGTTAAATTGAACACACATAAAATCACGATAACCGCACCCGCCTCGCCCAACCCCATATTAATTTCTAAAAATTCAAACCTTTCAACCAACCACACACTAAGCCGCCCTCACCTAACTTAACCACTCGCCCCAACCCTTACATAGCCTAAACTCACCCGTCCGTCCCATTGCCATCCCAACAAGGCATTGAAAATGTTGAGCTAACCTATACAAGCAAACGAGGGTTGAAGTTTCATAAAGAAAAATCAAGGTCATATCTAATTGACACACATAACACGTAGCTCGAGACAATAACTGCCGCGTGGTGCCAATGTTTAAAATTTATAGGTTCTAAATTTTAGAATAACAACCCTCCGTATTTGATTTTTGACACGGTAATTAGGACAAAAATAATTAAGGTGCGCGCACTGAATAAACAGTGGCTATGAGGTAATAAGAAGCAATATAACATTATTTATAGTGAGCCAAATAAGTCACTAAAAAAGTATAGGAGATATGGAGTGGGAATGGAGCTATCTGGGTTTTTCTTCAATCATCTTGTACCAGTTCTATCCTTATTTTTTTCTCAGAAAAGACTACAAATGTTTCGACAACTTACCTCCAGGAACCCCTGGATTACCATGTTTTGGTAACATGTTTGAACTAGGAACAGAGCCCTACAAAAGAATGGCAGCTCTAAAACAGAAATATGGGCCTATTTTGTGGTTAAAACTTGGCACCTCAACCAACATTATGGTTGTTCAAACAGCTCCGGCTGCTGCAGAATTATTTAAGAACCATGATACTTCCTTCGCAGATCGATTCATACCTGATGTAAATAAAGCACACAATTACCATCAAGGCTCTCTGGCTATAGGCCGATTTTCTGGCTCATTTTGCCTTTCAAAGGAAGAATATGTACTGTGGAGATGTTGTACACAAAAGATTAGTGATACAGTCCAGACGAGAAAAATGTGTGGATAATATGTAAAATGGATAGAGGAAAGCAGCGAATTCTGCTGAAGAATAAGGACTCCATCGAAGGGTCGAGGATTTATCATCACTCCGGAACCAATGGACTCCTCGGCGCAGGTAGTTGACAATTGCGCGCGGTTCCTCGCCCCGCGGGCATCGGACTGTAGGCGCCAACTTCCACACACCATTCTGCATCACACTTAGATCTCCCATTTCCGTCCGGTACACTCGATTCCGCTTTTGACTAATACGGGGTGGGGTGCCGAGATCCCTCGCTTCTGCGAAGAGGACGAGGATACGCAGGTGGGTCGATCGAGTCACACGCAGAGCAGAGTGATTTTGGCGGGGAGATGCGAAGTTGCGGTAATGCGGAAGGAGGAAAAAAGGGTGGGTGGTAACACGTTTTGTGTTCCTAGCATCGTTTAATATGCTGGGGAATTTGATTCTATCAAAAGATTTGGCTGATCCAAAATCTGAGGAGGCCTCGGATTTCTTCAATGCCATGAAGGGAATCATGCAGTGGTCAGGTATTGCTAATGTTTCTGACATATTTCCATTTCTTAGGAAGTTTGATTTACAAAATTTGAGGAAGAAGATGGCGCGAGACATGGGGAAGGCGATTGAGATCATGACTATGTTTCTGAAGGAACGAGAGGAAGAGGGAAAGAAGGGTGTAAAGAAGGGGAAAGATTTCTTGGATGTATTGCTTGAATTTGAGGGTACTGGAAAAGATGAACCAGCTAAATTATCAGAACATGAGATCAAAGTATTAATAGTGGTAAGTTTTTTTTAAAAATCTCTACAATTATCTTTTCAACATTAATAATTTTTCATTTCAATTAGTGCTAGTGGAAGGCAGATAAATTTTATGGTCCCAGTCTGTCACTCCGCAAATCTTCATTTCTTGTCTTTTATCATATTGACCACTTTAATTATGAGGCTAATTAGATTAAAAAGTAATGTAAATTTTTGGGGATCTTTACACCAAATATGCGCAGTTGGGTTCACTATTTCACTTTTCCTAGCTGGTTATCCAATATTATTACACTAAGGTATGCATCAGGAAAGTTTAGCCGCGTTCAGAGACGACCCGCAGCAGCGTAGATAGACACATGGGCCATAAGCTGAGCTCTGTGCTCCAGAAGCAATGGGCAAAGTAAAAATAGAGATATCAAAAGTAATAGGACCAAACAGCAAGTTTGAAGAAAGTGACATTGAAAATCTTCCTTATATGCAAGCTGTAATTAAGGAATCACTTCGTTTACATCCTGCTGTGCCTTTCTTGATCCCAAGAGAGACAATTCAAGACACCAAGTTCATGGGGTACGACGTACCAAAAGGAACTCGAGTTCTGGTGAACACCTGGGCTATTGGAAGAGATCCTGAATGTTGGGATGACCCTATGAGTTTCAAGCCTGAGAGGTTTCTTGGCTCAAAAATAGACGGTGAAGGTCAGCAGTATGGTATCCATTTGGGTGGAGGAGAGGTGTGTTGGTTACCTTTAGGCCATCGAAATGATGAATTTAGTTCTGGATCGTTGCTCACGAATTCGAATGGGAGCGTCCTGATGTCTTTGGTTGTCTCTCCTAAATCTATAAATATGGATGAAAGCCATGGGTTGCATGCCAAACGGCCAGAAAACGCAAATCTTTGAAAAGTAATAACAAAAAAGGCTTGAGAAACTCATCATTTATCTTATCGAGTGTGCTTTTTGCCAACAAGGAGGATTGCAATGAGGACAATCGTATAGACCAGTTGGTGTTCACCGGACCTTGACCTTGTTGGTGGATTAGGTTCATTTCCCTAACATTGTTATACCTACCCATTCTAAAATAACATTGTAATGTAACTGAGTTTCCCAGTACACAAAAATTTATGTATGTATCGAGAGCTTGTCAACAAGATTGTAATTTGGAGAAAGAATAGAAAGAAATTTAATATGTATATGATTAAAAGTTATACTTATTTAAACAATTTGGATTGTAGTCTTACGAAGTTAATTGGATCAACACTTTAATTGTCTTGTTGAGAGTTCGCTGCTTTTTTGGATGTCAGCTGGCGGGCAAAGTTTGTAATGTCGGCCCCTGGGCCTAGGAACCAACCTCCATTGAAGAGCAAGGGGTTATGCGAACTCCGTCTCACAGTTAAGGAAGTATGATTATCTTATGTTAAAAAAAATCCCTGTCGTCTATTTACTAGGATCTTTTTTTTAATTTTCTTCAATAAGATTAAATTATTAAAAGGATACCCAGTCTCCCTAATATAAGCGATTAAAAATTGTGGGAGTGATTGGTACTGGATGTGGACAATTTTACCCGTTCTGAATTGAAATAAAATACAAAAACACACACCCTCTTCTTTTCTTTTTTAATAACATGTATCTTAGCCAGCATTCTGCGACCTCAAAACTAAGTCCAAAGACATTGTCACCTGTCCCAACCAACAATATGTATCAAGTAACTCTGTCCACCTAACAATTGGAAAGAAAACACCTAGTGCTTTTGTCTATGCTAGGATTTGAACCTAGAGACGTCATGAAACTATCAGTTTCCAAGATAAACATAGTCAGCTTGAAGCAATTTCTTCTCCGACACAGATTCTATAAGACTTCAACTACTATTAACATGTACATAATCGTTGTTAATGCTATTGATAACTCTCAGAAAATATTTCAGTCTTTCCAGTTTCCTTTTCGTTTTCTACTTAAATCTTGATTAGGAAGAGGAAATGGAAATATCATACTAGACGATGATCTTCTAGGTTCTATTTTTTGGTAATAATGACCTTCTAGCTAGTGAAGATAGTAAGAACAACAACAACAATATACCCCTTAGCTCATGTAGTAGAGAATTTTTTTCCGAAAGATCCCCAACTCAGGTAACGCATATCAAAGAACATATAGAAGAAAGGAAGACAAAACAAATACTAGAAAGAACATTACATAGCATGGAGGAAAAAGGAACAGTTACAACAGCAAACATAAAGATAAAAAGTAAAACTTGCATAAATCCAAAAGCACACCCTCTCTAAACCTCCACATCATAAAACTTTCACTCATTGCAGAGAAAACTAAACTACACTAGTTATTTTATTGAAGAGAAAAAATCTCTGTCAGATGAGAAAACCATACAAAAACTATAATAAACCACGTCAATCAATCCAAAAATTAATCCTTAGGACATATCACAGTCACAGAATTTGTTATAACCAAACTTGAAGAAAATAATGGAAGGATCAAAAATATAAATAAAATGGAAAGCAGCATAGACTTTAGATTAAAATGAAAATCACAGTGGCTGTGTTGATGTTTCCTCTTTCTATGCACATTTTAACCAGATTGAATCGCGCATATTTCCTTCACATAATTAACATAAAAGGAGCATTTCAATTTAGCATGAACAAAAAAGGCAGGAGATGATAGGGGATATAAATATACCGATCCAAACACATTGGGAAGATTAATTAACTGCAAATTCCAAAATTCTTCATATACACACTGTCGGAGAATCCCGCTAGCACCACCGCATGTGTAAGTTGAATCTGCGGTGGTGGATGGCCATAAACTTAGGGCTCGATTAAATTTCGATTCGCCAGTTCCCCAATTTCCTTTTCTTTGCCGACGGGGAGCAGGCACCTTCCTTCGCATTACAACCGGCGCAACGACCGGGAAAGGGTGGGTCGGGTTTGCTGCACCTTTCGCGGGTTTCATTCTTTGGATCATATTTCCTGCTACAATACTACTTCCTCCCTTTTCTTTTGTTCTCTCGTTTCATTTCATACGCGCTTTCTTTTTTTAATTTTGTGCTTCTCACCATTCCTCTGTCACCCCACCACCCCTCCCCTAAATAGGATATCACTTAACTACCAAACACCGCACTGTTCCTTTCCCCTGTCCCCCCTCCGATCTTCCAAAGTCCTCCCATACTACACACCCCCCTATTAGCACAAGTCATTACTAGTTTTCTTACATCCTTCAAGAGCTACAAAACAACCCTTCAAATTACTCAATATGCTCGTTTGCATATCAACCCTATACCGTCCAACTAGCCTCCCAGCCCTCTTAGTCCTCGTCGGCACTTTCTTTTCTTTCAAGCGCTGAACAAAAATTACTTCTCCCCAGACCTTATTGTTTTTAGTGGCCTGTTCTTCCCCTGGGTTTTTAACTGTTAACACCACCTTTTGACTCCGTTTCACCACCCACCAGGGTCATTCATCTTTTCATCTTTGGCCAAGCCGTATTATAAATGTTACGGTTTGTGTCGTCCTACCTCCCTCTTTTCCTTCTATAGCTTTGTCAAGGGTGTCCAAACTATAAAAATATAAAAGCCCTCTCCCCACACTTGACATCGCATTCACCCTCTTATTACACCATATTTTACCTTACGAAGTTCGGACACCCTCTGACGGGTGGCCTACTATAGCTACACATCCTGAAAGACCTAGCCCCCCCCACTCCAGACCAACGCCGCGCGGCCCAGGTAATTTCAATGGAATGGGACGAGATGACCCTTCCAGTGGCGAACGGCGGACAACAATACATCTCAAACCCAATCAACCCTAGAAGAGCCACGGGTGGCTACCCGCACACCACCCACCCCCCCCCCCCACCACCCCCCACACGCTTTGCACTATTTCAAACTTAAATTATATACATTAACAAATAATAAGATCTTCAACTAAAATATGCGAATAAGATATCGTGTTAATAAACCACTAGCAAATATAGGGTGCGTAACATGATATCATGATTGGTGTGTCTGTGATGAATGAATATCCGGTGTGGTGTGAGTGTGATACATTCCAAATACACAAGCGATATAAGAGTGTGGGCGAAATGGCGAGGAGGTGAGTCACGAATATTTGTCATGTATCCTAGATATATGTGCAGTCACTTGGATGTGTACCGATAACAAATCAATTTCACCCTAAGTTTTTAAGTAATGTATCTTGACACACCAAAATCGAGTAAGATTAGTAATATTAATACATACATGCATCTAAGTAATTAGTTCATATAATAGTGAGATTTTATAAAGTATTTTTAAATAAATAGTTTTGACCCATAACCAATCCATGCGCACATCGATCACAATTCGAAATAAAAAATTATATAAATAGGACTTTATAAACCTCATACTTTAATAAACATCGAAAATTTTTATTTTAATAACCAAATAATTTGAACCGTTCACAGAACTAAGCAGTCAAGCCCCATCTTGAATAGCTCTATCATCATACATAAACATCTGGACTTTCTCATCCTGAATTGTATCCCCACTAACCCCCATATAAAATACTGATCGAAATTGCCAGAACACCATTAATTATGGACATTATAACATGGGCCAATTCCAAGGAAGACGTATCTCAATATTAGCCTTAATGTATTAAAAAGTATAGGCTCCTCCATTTCTTTTCAGTAGTCTAAGTATTATTTTTTATATTATGTTATTTGTATATTTACGAATTAAAAAATGATAGTAGTTTTTATCTGTTTATACATTAGTAATTTATTAACATTAAGTTAATGCTTAATTAAAAATAAGGAAGTATTATGAATACCAGAGATATGAGATCCTATCAAATGAGAATAAATAGTAAACCTTTATTAGTAATCAATGTATTTATTATAGATTTATTAAATTGAAATCTGTAGAGGTGTAAAAAAAAAAGCAGGGAATAACATAATACTAATATAATAATAAAACAATCAAATTTACAAAGACAAAGCATATGAAAAAAAATCGGTTTTTTTTAACAAAATACACTTAAGTAACGTTTTTATGGAAAGTATTATATGTCAAATCAAAATACATACTATAACTTTAAGTTAACATAAAGTTCTAATAATCTATGGAATCACATTTGTAAACATGAGTTAAAAAATAAATCCTAAACAATCTTTTTAACTTTTAAATACAGAAACTGCATGCAAGTGAAAGCAAATATTTTGAGTTTGCAAACTAAAACTATAATTATTTAAAAGAGTTCTTAATTTTGTTATACTTGAGCATGTTTTAATCACGTAATTAACATTAAAGAAACATTGTTTGACCCTGCCGATCAACTTTTTTTCCCCTTGAAAGATATTATGATTTGTTCATTTAAAAGAAGATGAAACAATTTTATTATTGAAAAATAGGGTTGTATTTTAATTTTTTTTTGGTTTAACTTTTGTAAAATAGAAAGCTTAATAGCACAAGATCTTTTTATATTTTTTAGGCCATTAATTTTTGGCATTTTTTATTTTTTCTTAAATTTTGTGACAAATTAAATCACGTCATATAAAATTGAAACGAAAGAAGATAGGTCAAGTATCGTGAAAATGAATTTGAACTGGAGAAATTTTATGGTTTTATCCTCTATCATATCGATTTCAATGGCCAACTGGATACCAATTTACAACTTTTTTTATTTATTATTTTACTTAGCAATCTCAATTTTTCTATCACGAATTAAAAAAAGAATATATTGTTTATCATTTAGTGGACATAATTTATCATTGACTTGATATTATTGAGTCATTAAAAATGTTAATCCAAACCTACTAATAAAAGCCAAATAGGCCTGAAGTTTGATTTTTTTTAAAAAAAAAGTTAAAAAATAGAAGTCATTATTTAGTTGTCTCAAATTTACTTGTTAACTTTTGATTTGATATATTTATTAATAAAATAATAATTAATATAATAAATTTATTATTTTATCTATATATTAATAAATTAACAGTATTATAAGGAAAAAAATAATTTCTTCCTCAATCGTCAAAAATAACAAGTAAAAATAGAAATTCTATTTGACAATTAAATCCAAACGGAAGTAGCATATGGCTGGAGAGCTGGACACGGTGCCAATATTAGAACTTTTATCTATTCTAATTTTTAAATATATCCAATACACATTTGAACTACGGTATTCTGAAATTAAGTCTTATGTCTAATTCATACCTCAAAAGTAAATATATTCAATACACATTTGAACAAACTATACTCGTTGTGAAATTAAGTCTTATGCTTAATCACCCCAAATGCAAATATATTCAACACACATTTGAAGGACGGTATTCGTTGTGAAATTAAATTTTAAGCCTAACTCACTCCCTAAAGCTAACGAGAATAGCCCAAGTCTTATCCACCCGTCACGCCTGGTGCTTAATTAGCATCTGGTGCGTGAAATATTTTTGGAGGAACCCAATATTGGGTGTCATTACCCTACTCTGATACCATAAGAAATTAGATTTTAGATCTAACTCACCCAAAAAACTAGGTCTAGTGAAAAAGTATAACAGAAAGAAGTATCATTCAAAGGCGTGTACCTAGCCATACATCGCGAGGAAAAAGAGGGGGGTCGGGCGGGACAGGAAGGGTGACGGAAGGACTCCTATAGTTCGAATACGATTTTGCCTATAATAGAGACCAAGTCTCCATTCGGGGTAAAGATTATCAAATTACTAGAATCGTCAATATATTGTGACTGCAAGACTGCAACCCACGTAGAGGGTTCGCTTGCCTGTTTTAAGGGTCCTTTAAATGAAAGGTTAGTTCCACTTAACCCGTTAAATTTCAAAGTTTGTATAAATTGAGCCGACACAATATAAAATTCAGGGTCCATTGAATAAATAATGCCAAGTTAAGAGAAATAATTATAAATAAGAGCTTATCATAACACAATTTGCAGCAAACCAGTAAAGTCAACCAAAAAAAAAAAATAAATGGAATGGGAATGGAGCTATCTATTTTTCTCTGCAATAATCTTGTTACCAATTTTGATCCTATTTTTTTCTCAGAAAAAGAGTAGTAAATGTTGTTACAATTTACCTCCAGGGCCGCCTGGATTACCAATTTTTGGTAACATGTTTGAACTAGGAAAAGAGCCTTACAAAAAAATGTCAGCTCTAAAACAGAAATATGGCCCTGTTTTGGGGTTAAAACTTGGCCCCTCAACAAACATTATGGTTGTTCAAACAGCTCAGGCTGCTGCAGAATTATTTAAGAATCATGATACGTCCTTCGCGGATCGACCAATCGTTGATGTAAATCAGGCACATAATTACTTTCAAGGGTCTCTGGCTGTAGGCAGATATGGCTCCTTTTGGCGATTTCAAAGGCGGATATGTACTGTGGAAATGTTTGTACACAAAAAAATCAATGAAACAGTGCCAATAAGGCGAAAATGTGTGGATAATATGTTAAAATGGATAGAGAAAACAGTGAATTCTGCTGAAAAAGGAAATGGAATTGAGGTAACACGTTTTGTGTTCCTAGCATCGTTTAATATCTGGGGGGACTTGACTATCGAAAGATTTGGCTGATCCTGAACCGAGGAGGCCTCGGATTTTTTTAATGCGTATGAAGGGAATCATGGAGAGAGTGGTCAGGTGTGCTAATGTTTGATATATTTCCGTTTTTAGAAAGGTTCGATTTACAAAAATGAGGAGAGCTGACGCGAGGACATGGGGAAGGCCATAGACGGATCATGGTCTATATTACTCAAAGAAAACGCGAGGAAGAACGAAAGAAAGGTATGGAGAAAGGAAAAGATTTCTGGATGTATTGCTTGATTCGAAGGCATGGAAAAGACTGAACCAGCTAAATATCAGAAACATGAGATCAAGTATTAATAGTGGTAGTATTCAATTTATCGTTGTCAATTCTTGTTGGGGAAAACGCGGACAAACAAAAATATATATGGTAAAAGTATGAGAAAATAAACAATGGGAAAAATAATACACAAGAATTAAGATTTTTACGTGGAAACCATTCTGAATAAGGGAAAAAAACCACGGACTAGAGGAAAAGCCAATTGCTTATACTATAGTTAGGAATTTTACACTGTTTTGTAGTCACGAATACAATACCTCAAATGACTACTTACACAATCAACAAGGACAAACTCTTGGGGTTTCCGTCTACTAAAATATCGCTCACATCATTTTTCGTCCTTTTTTGGACAGAATATTTTCTTGTATAGTCTATGGCATACCTCACTTTGCTCTCAAAATGTTTTTCTCTCGAAACGTGGTGGTTCTACAACAGGCGCAAGAATGCTCTATTTATAGAAGGAAAAGGATAAAACCATACCTATGTCACTAATGACATATGTAAACATAGCAAAGTCAAACAATGGTTGCAATCTACCAATTTGCCAAATAAAAAAGATGGTAGTTACAATTGAAAAGGAATATTCAGTGGTTTTAACAAGTGCTTGATACCAATTGGTAGCTAAGTTGACTAAGAAATGGGATGCATTCAACAAAATCTCCCCATACAGTCCCATTTACTGGAAGAAGGCTAGACGCTGAATACAGGAGGGGAAGACGATGATCATCCCGATGCACGGAAGCACAAACACAAGTCTCATTGCCAGTAAAACGCAGAATCTGTCTTTTCGGTATAATCTGAGTCAGATATTGCCAGGATTTCATTGTGTGAATTCTTTGACGTTGAAAGGATTCAATCTACACTTTCTCACGAAATCAATGATAATCTGAGTCAATGTGTTTTGTTCTTGCCATCGGTACATGGAGTTCTTGCTCAAGTTCATTGCACTCTACGTAACAATTAGACAATATACTCCATCTGCTTCAAACCAAGCTATTGAAGCGACAATCGCTTTAGCAATAGGAATATACATTGACGGACTTAGTAGCCGCAATTTAACCAGCTTCAGTTGTAGGGTAGGCAACACATTTCGCAACTTTGACTTGCCATTTGATATAGCTCACCCTGAAAAGTAAACAAATATCCAGTAGAATTTTCTGTTATCAAGGTCACACTGCCATAGCAGAATTCTAGTGATCAGCCTTTCAAGATTGGATTTGATGCTCCAAACAACAAAAGAATAATTAGGCAGACGCAGACCTAAGTACCATGAGTATTAAAGTTCAAAATCTGCCAATGCTCTTTTCAGGATTTTCGAGAAATCTACTGGACAACACCAACTGCGTGAGCCAATATCAGCGTCTAGTGCCACATTGTAACATTAGACTTCAGACAACGGAGGGAATATGGAACACTTTGGACATGGTTCTTTTTCCTCCCTAGATGTAGGGACACATCTTCATTGCTCAAACTTCATATGACCAGACAAGAGGTATACTAACAGGCTTAGAATTCTTCATATTTGAAGCGCTCCAGTACGCGTCAATGTACTTATTCCGGGAACAAATAAATCTTCCTTTTAATCTCGAAACGAGTAATTCTCATGCCCAAAATTTGCTCTGGCAGACCCAAGTTTTCTAGAAAACGACTTACACAACTCTTCTTTAGCTCGCAATCTTGGAAAAGTATTTTGCCCACACAATCAACATATCATCCACATACAACAAAAAGGATGAATAAAATCCATTGTCAGAAAAAGAAAATTTTTGTACAAATACGCCATATATGAAGAAGTCTTCATGATAGCCCACGCCTCCCCCATAACAGATTCAAACTTTTTGTACCACTGGTCGGGAGCTTTGTTTTTTAGGCCATAGAGACTATTTTTAAGTTTTGCATACAAAATTTTCTCTTACATTTATTGAAACACTCAGGTTGTTCAATATAAATCTCTTCTTCTAGGTCACCTGAGGAGGCGAAAGCCGTCTTCACCCCTATCTGCCTCTAATCTCTAAATTAAGATAGCGCCAAAACCTGAATGAACTGTGAGAATCGGGACATTTCACAACAGGAAGAAAAAATATTTCATCAAAGCAATACATTTCCTCTTGACGAATCCCTTAACAACAACGAGCTTGTTACCTGGGCTTCAAGTTGTGTGTTCTTCAACTTAACTGTGAACACCCACTTGTTCTTCAAAGCTCTCATGCCCTTGGGACAATTTTACCAAATCATAAGTGGTGGTTTTCATGCAAAGGACTTCATCTGATCTTGCGCCGTCTTCAAGCCATTGTTTCTTGTGCTCATCTTCCGTGCCTCCTCATTACATCAGGTCTCCCCCGTCAGTGAGGAAACACATAATCATTGGTGAATAACGGGAGGAAGGAAACCGCTTGTCTTGTGGACCTCCGAGCGGAATATTTGATTCGTCCACACCTTCATGCGCACAGGATCATCAATTAACAATATATGTTATTATCAACATAAACATGTTGATTTGTAAATGATTCTGGGAGTCACATGATTATCAAAACCCCATAATAACATCATGCAACTTGTGTGAGGAACTTCATCATGAGGGGAAGACCATCAAAATCTTGAAAATAGATTAGATTCTACCTTCTCCGCTTTGTCAATATCGTCAATATGTTTGATTATCCTGTGAAAATAATATCACGGCTTATACAAGTTTCTTTTCAATTGGATATATAGCCTGTAACAAATTCATACTAGGCAATATCCAAAGAAGATGCATTCGCCCTTGTCTGGCATCTAATTTTTGACCTCCCATCTTTCGGCAAATGTACCAAAGCTTTGCAACCCAAATATCTCAACATGGTAATAGGAAACTACTTTCCTACCAAACACTATTTGGTACATAAACTTGCCAAAGCAACAGCAGGAGGGAAGATAGATTATAACAGTGCTGCGGTCACTAAAGCCTCACCCAAAATGAGTTCGGCCAAACTTTGCTTCAGAAAGCAAACATCTCTACTCTTTCCATCAAGGCCTGTTCATCCTCTCAGCCAAACCATTAGCTGTGAGGAGTCTTGGGCAGAGGAGTCTTCTGGTGCTAATCCTGATTCTTGCAGTATTCGTCAATGGTCCCACCAATATTCACCCACCAGTTCAGTACGAATACCATTCAATTTCGTCCAGGTTATCTTTCAACTGAACCGTGAAAATTGCTAAAGACACAACACTTCGTCTTTAGTCTTCAAAGACATAGACCCAAAGTTTTCTAGAGCAATATCAATGAAGTGACAAGTAAAGTGCAACCCAATGTCTTGTCTTAATTGGACCACATAAAATAAATCAAGAGTGCCACTAACTCAAGCAAACTCTGTCTTTCTCGAAGGAGGGTTGGACGTAACGGGAACGCTATTTTGTGTTTACAAGCCAAGCAGAGCATAGTGCTCACATTTTTCTAATTTAGTACTTTGGAAATGACAATAATTCTTCTTGGCTAGGCAAGCTAAGTCCTTTATCGCTAATGTGGCTAAGTCTCTGTGCCATAATGTTGAAGCAGAGAGTTATCGCTATCAACCGCCATTCTCACCATATCAACACAAGCAGAGGCCGTAGTCCAGTATAGACCACGACCGTTTGTTTACCACGAGCCAAACCACGGAACCCTTAATTGGAGCTTCTCATTTTCCATCACCGTTGGTATAAACACAGTATCCTTCATCATCTTAAAACCAAAAGAAATTAGGTTCTGCCAGAGAACATCAGGAGGAGCATGTTTCACATTGTTCAAAACTAGTGTAGTTCCCCCCAAAACACTTCGTTTCCAAACAAAGTGTACCAATACCAAACCACCCTAGAAAACAGCTCATTTAACCATACTCAAGGTTCCAAATCAACAGGATCTGTGTAGGGGAGAGAAAAAATCCTTCTTTGATGTTTTAACAATGAGATGCGGCACCAGTGTACACAACCCAGTGACTCATCCAAGCAATATTATAATGTTTGCATCTAAGAACGGTAACAAGATCTTCCGGTGCTCGCGTACGGGGGCTAGGCAAGTTTTCATTTGCATTTCTTTAGTGTTCCTCTTGTCTTGTGTTCTCCCTCTTAAACTTCCTGCCGAATTCTTGGGTGCCCTTCATGCCACATGATAGCATCAAATATTCCTTAAGTTGCCATTGGATTTGCTCCTATTTTGTCTTTATGCTGGAGGAACCACGGTTTATTTCTCCCCCTGTTGGGGGCAGTTATCAGTGACATCCGACGAAGGGGGGAACTTTGAGTTTTTCCTATCTCAATCTCTTCGTTCAAGGACACTACAGGGCGGAAATCCATTAGAGATCACACCATACGGGCAGAAGTTGACATGACGTTCTAAATGTTTCCCATGGAAGCCGGTAGGGAAAACCAAGAAGAAGCAAAAGCTTGAATTCCGTCATCAAATTTGATGACAATAGCAGATAATGGTTAATATCCCTTGAAAAATTATTCAGAGGTATGTCATCGGAGAACCATAGAACCATCATGATATTTTAAACTAAACATCTGCCTTTATTAAGAAACATTTGTTGTTTTCCAGTTTTTCGCGATTACAACTTTCAAGATGCTCCCAAAGGTTCGAGCATGTGTTTCTCCAGAGATATGGTTCAACACATTATCTAGACCCATTGCCTAAGAATCCAACAAACCTGTCTATGCAACAGATTCCACTCTTCATATGTCATATTATCAGGCTTTACAGTGGTAAATACTGGTTTATAAAAATTCTTGACATTAAAGCAGAGGTTCTTCCATTTGCCCCTTACAACTGGCATAATAACACCATTCAAAGTACCATTCTATTGTGTTGGCTTCCATTGTTTTCCCCAAAAAAATATAGTTATCGCCAATCAAAGTAAATCTTTTCTGATGTGGAAGTTAAGACTGTGCTCAACCACCGAGCCATACTACAGATATAAAAACCTTGGCTCTGATACCAGTTTGTGGGAAAAACGCGGACAAAAACACAAAAAATATATGTAAAATAAAAGTAATGGAAATAAAATGGGAAATAATGACAACAAGAATTTTCGTGGAAAAAAACCCTTTATGAATAGGGACAAAAACCAAGAATAAGAGAGGCAAAATGATATTCCTATAGTAAGGAATTTTACACTGTGTAGTCACGACATACAATACTCAAGTGACTACTACACACTCAAAAGGAAAAACATATTTGGGTTCCGTCTTACTAAATTCGCTCACCTTATTTTTCTTCACAGACTATTTTTTGTTATAGTCTAGGATACCTCACTTTTGCTCTCCAAATGGTTTTCTCTCTAATTGGCTTGGGTTCTACAAAAGCGCAAGAAGGCTCCCATGTTATAGAAGGAGGACAAAACCATTACCTAGGTGCACTAATGACATATGTAACACATAGAAAGGCAAAAATGGGGCAAAGCGGACCAAGGGGACAACAAACCAAAGGGGGCGGGGCAACGCCAAGGACGAGGAGGGGGAACAAGGGAGTGTTCTGTACCAATTGCGTAGCTAAAGTGAGCGAGAAATGGGGATGGACTTCACAACAAGTTCTTTATATTTGAGTCTAGTGGGTAAAGTGGGGGACTATAAATTGGTCGATGACACACCTCTCCCCTTTTTGTACTCTCTGACCATCCCCCCTGCTCCCCCACCCGTTCTATTCCCACCCCTTACACTTATTGTTACAACCCCCGCCCCCCCAACCATTATGACCTCATCACGTTTCCACTGCCTCACCTCCATTGACGCCACCAGCCCACTCCTCACACACCCTCTCCCCCCCCCCCCCACCTCTTATCAACCCATTTCCTCTCACTCCCACACAATCCTCACCAAAGTCCTACTCTCCTACACCTATCCACTCAACCCTCACTCCTTGAATATCCTACCTTACCCTCCTTGCCATCCTCCCCCCACCTACCCTCGCCATTCGCCCGCCCCCCACCAACTTACACACCACCCCTACGTATAGCCTCAATGTCCCCCTTCCCCACCACCGTGGCCCTTGGTCCATTTCTATGCCTCTCACATCTCCCTAGTCAAAAACTTCCAAATTGTTTATTACTGAAACTCATCTGTTTCCATATGTATGAAACAACAGGAATGTTTAGCTGTTCAGAGACGAAAACAGTAGCGTTGAATGGGCACTAACAGAGCTTTTGCCGCCATCCACAAGCAATTGGCTGAAGTGAAAAAAAGATATCAAAGCCAGTAGCGATCAAACACAAAGTTTGAAGAACAACGTCAGATATCGACAATCATCCATATGCAAGCTGTAAATCAAAGAATTCACTTCTTACATCCTCCCTCCCTTTCTTGATCCCAAGAGAGAAGGATTAATGACATAAGTTAGGGGTACGAACGTGCTACAAAGGGACTAAAGTCCTCGTAAATGCTGGGCTGAAGGCAATTGGAAGAGATCCTGAAGTTGGGACCGAACTATGAGTTGCAAGCCCGAGAGTTTCTTGGCTCGAATATTGGTGTGAAGGCGTCAGCATTATGAGCTTAATTCCCATCTTGGTGAAGACGGAATGTGTCGGGTTTGCCGTTAGGCCCATCGAATGATTATTTCAGCTCTTGGATCAGTACTTCATGAATTCGAATGGGAGCTTCCTGATGGTGTGTCTCCTAAATCTATCAATATGGATGAAAGCATGGGAGTAACAGCAAGAAAACGCGACTCTTTGAAAGTCATACCAAAAAAGGCTTGACTATTTATCCTAATTATATATTAACGATAAGAGTAGTTGATCGAATGGTAAACAACTCACTACAAATAAATCTTATCGAGCCAACAAGTATTTGAGACTTTCTAATTATGTACGATTATATATTTTCTTGTAATAACTAAAAGTATGGTAGTTCTTGTGCTAAATGTAATTACTAATATCTTGAAGAAAGGTATAATTTGGAGACGAAAGTAATATTATGAATATTTTAAATTGAAGATAATTACCAGTAGTTAACGTACTCACCATTTTCAAATTTATCGCGAAATTGTAGTACCTTTCCTAGTTATGCGTAACTCTAAACTTAAATACAACTTCATAGAGATAAATAAATAATTTGCACACTCATAGTGATCATATAATTTTTTGTATATTAATCATAGTTAATTTATATATGTACTGACATAGTATAAAAATGTGAATATCCATCAGGATCTATGAATAGTTAAAGCGTGACGATCCAGGATTTACAGATCGTGGATTGTTACTTTCAGGTATAGGATAAAATTCGAGGAACAAAAATTGTTAACAAGAAATTGTCAATTGAGCAGGGATTCAAAAACCTCGCCAATGGCTTCGCGCGCCTCTTATTGAATAGGTTAAAACCGAGCTCCACCACAACATGCTTTGTTCTATGCATGCTCAATTTTAAATTATAAAAAATATTGTATCATATTTTCCTATTATATATATATATACAAACAATTGGAAATCAATGGTATTATCGCGAGCCCCGCGTTGGTTATGGGTCCGGCGACCTGTCGTTACAAGAGGATGGAATACTAGTGGTAAAGGTTTAAGACTTTTATTTGATCGGGAGGCCACATCCGTTGCATCTCCCCAGCACTACTCGCAAAATACCCCACTCCCTAACACATAATCAGCGGGATCGGAGAACGTCGCTTGGATTCTAAACTCAAGAGAGGCGCATTTTTCTTCTTTGGCATTTGGCGGAATCTGATGCAGAGAGAGGCTATACACGATGGCGTAGATCCCGTTCGCGAGATTGACGGGGGAGGAGATAAGGGAAGCATAGTCGTGTTACGGCGGCTGTGAGAGGTAGGGGACCTCTGGGTATGTTGACGAGGATAGGACTGGAGGGGATACGGGGAAATGTGAGAGAGGGACGGGGGTACGGGGAGCGTGTAAGGGGAAGGGTAGACAACAAGGGACGCAATCGGCGAATTGGCCCCATCACCTACACCTACCCAATGCACCTCATAACACTCCTCTTTAGCTCCAATACTTTCCCACTAAACCAAAGTTAATACTTTTTCTACGCATGCATTCCTCAATCCTAGACCACGACTCTCACATGGTCACTCCAGACAACCTATACTTTGTCCCTAAACTGCAAGTCCATATTACGTTATTACGCCTAAGCTTAGACAATCTCCCTCCATTCATGCCTCCATCTGTCGTTACTTTACACGGAGATGGTGGAACTACGAGTGGTAGTACATTGTTAAGACTTTTTATTTTATTTTATGGCTGATTTAATTACATTTATGGAACACGTCAATTAGTGAATACTAATTATGAAGAACAAATTCTTATCTATTCGATACTAAGTTATCTATGATGATTAGCATCAAATATTAAGTTTTTTAAGTTTTCTAATTAATCCTCCCTTCGATTGGTTACTGTACATGACAGTCTGGTAATTATTGTATCATAAAACCTCTGATTTACAATAAGGAGGTATAGAAAGGTTAGAAAAATAGAAAATAATAAAATAAATAATGTGTTTTTATTTCTTTGAGTAAGTAAATATCCTTTTTCATTTCAACGTTATTGAAAAGTTTTAAAGATACCTCCAAATTTTATTCAGGGTCCGACACAAACAGTGTTTGCGCTTTTTGCACCCCCATTTTAAATATTATTTTCATTTTAATAATAACTTTTTTAAAATTTTACATTAAAACCTAGCCAAACATGGTTAAATTTATGGTTATGTAGACATTTTCTTGTCATTTTCCAAGCAAAATCTGCTTTCCCTTTTTAATTCTGTCACACCCATAATAATATACTGTCCCATATCAAAAATTGCCAAAAACTCCAAACACCCCACATGAATGCACGGTTCCACGTGTGTGTGAGTGAGATTGAAAAATGAGGTGGACCGTGAGATTGATGAATATTCTACAATCGAGTTTATCATTCTAGATGCTTACTCCCAACCGTTCGATCTTTTCGATATTATTTTGTCATGATTCTAATTATAGAGTCAATTTTAAGAATTTTGACTAAACATTTTTACAGTAATATTGTTGTTCATATCATATTGATACGCAAAAAATTGACAATTTATAGTACGTTTTCTAATAGTTTTGAAATTATCTAATTTTGGGTGTACAGAGGAGAGTGTGAGAAAGTAAGAACCCCCAAGAAAGTACATTGAAAGAGGTATTAGAAGGAGCGCTCAATATGAAGAATGCGGAACAAGCTTGTAAACGGTTATTTGCGTTTGTGGTATGACCTCTTGCTGGGTCATATGGAAAGGTTGAGTAGCAAGGAGATGTGTCCTACAATTAGGGAGGAAAAATAAAAAAAAAAAAAAGAGAACATGGCCACAGTCAAAAGTTCCTTCCTCCGTTATTTGTCGGAAAAAGAAAAAAAAAAAAAAAGTAGTCTAATGTATACAATGGTTGTGCACTAGAACCGTGATATGATCCACGCACGTTGGGGTTGTCAGTAGATTTCTCGAAACAAATCCATGTTGGTGTTGAAAGAGCAGTGGGAACGCGTGATAATGGATAATCAGGTACTATAGAGCGTAAGCTAAAGCTCACGACTTCTCAGCTGAAATGCTTGTGTTTTGGAGAATCCCCAAAATCCAATCTTGAAATATGAAAGGATATACTATACAGAGATTTAATGATATGACTATTTATATAAGGAAGGTGTGTGACCTTGATGATAGCATGAACAGCAATCCATTACTGGGAGATTTGTTTACTTTTTCCAGGGGGGACACGGGGCAGATGTATTTTAGCCCAGATACGCTATTGTTATCAACGAGCCTTTTAGCAGGAGCTAGAAGAGTAGCTTCTATTTCATTAGCGATTATATAATGGCGTTACCACCCCCTGGCCAAGT
The DNA here is from genome assembly GCA_027704765.1 of Solanum habrochaites. Classification (NCBI taxonomy): domain Eukaryota; kingdom Viridiplantae; phylum Streptophyta; class Magnoliopsida; order Solanales; family Solanaceae; genus Solanum; species Solanum habrochaites. The sequence goes on from JAKWJA010000584.1 coordinate 22,461, forward strand.
CAATCAAAGTTGCAGAAATGTGTCAATGCACCCTATCTAAACTGGAAGCTGAGTTAATATCGGATTACGAAGCCCGGCAAGGAGGAGGGGGGAACGGAAAGGATGTGGATGGTATGGCTTTAAAGCAATCTTCGCAAGAGTAGGTTTTTGAATCAAGATGGAGATATTGTTATTGTGACAGCCAGAGTGCAATGAGCTGCCACTAGACTTGAGAAAGAACTCCACCATGTGTTCCCAAGCAAAAAAAAGTAGAACAACAAAAAACAAATTGAAGTAAGAGCATAATTGGATAGGAGAGGGAATGAAGTTTGTAGAGAGGGAAGAAGAGGAAAGGAAGAAAGTGCCCCGAGGAGAAAGAATGAGAGGAAGATAAGCGAATCATTTTTCACTGCGTCAAAAAAAACAAAAAGATTGCACACAAGGTGAAAATCCTTTTTGGCAGATCTATGCTGACAACGAGATGATACCACAAAAGACATAGTTCGACGTTTTTAGTGACCACATAAAGAACTGTTGGGTGGGTTTATGAGCTCTCTCTCGAAGAAGTTGTTTGTGTAGTTGATGAAGAGATATACCGTTCTTCCAGTAAAGGGGACTGAGGAACGATTCGACGCTGGACAGGGAGAGATGTAGAGAGTTGTTGAATCCATCCCATTGTTTTAGTCAAACTTTAGCTAATTCAATTGTTACAAACAATGTTAATTTTTTTAAAAAGGGAATAGTAATTGGAAGTTGAAAAGAAAAGACGGTGGGAGATTTGAGGAGTTGGCAAATTGGTAAGGTTGGCAAACCATTTTTGAATGCTGGCTACTGTGACCTATGTCAGTAGTGACATAGGTATGCGTTTTATCCTTATATAAAAGAGCATCTTGCTCATTTGTCGAACACACCAGTTAGAAGAGAAAATACCATTGTGAGAGCAAGTGAGGGATTCCCAGGACTATAACAAGAAAATGGTCGTGACGGAAAAATAGGGTGGTGAGCGCTATTTTAGTAAGACGGAATCAAAAGAGTGTTGTTCTTTTTGAGGTGTAGCGTCACTTGAGTATTGTTTTCGTTTGACTACACATGTAAAAAGTCCTTACTATAGTAATATCAATTGCTATCTCTAGTCGGGTATTTTTCCCTTATTAGAAGGGTTTCACGTAAAATTCTTGGTGTGTATTTTCTCATTTATTTTCCCTACTTTTACCACATACTTTTTTGTGCTTGGTCCGCGTTCCCAACAGGTTACAAACAGTGGCGGATCCGGCTTTAAGTATGTGGCGGATCCAGGATTTAAGGTGTGGGTGCTCTTACAGGTGTAAAAATTCGCTAGAAAAAATTAAAAAAAAAAAGAACAATACTACTGGCGGATTCGAAACCCGCGCAAGGGGCTTTGCACGGCCTTCATTGGAGAGGTTTAAACCAGCTCACTCACAAGCTGATTCCTGTTTATGCATGCTAATTTAAATTATAATACATTCTGTATCATACTTTCATATTCTATATACAAAAATGTGAAAATCAATGGGTGATCCGAGCCCCCACGTCTGGGCTTAATGGGCTCCACCCCTGTCGTTTACAGGAGATGGAACTATAGGAGTACATGTTAAGCCTTTTATTTTATTTGATTTGTGATTTAAATTAATATTGTTAAACACGTAATTAATAATATGAAGAACAAATCATGAGTTATTGAGCTAATTACTTAATGAGCATCAAATTAAGTTTAATTGTTATAATCATCCTCCTCAAATTGATTTGTACATGTTATTCTATATTATTTATCAATATAAAACTATGGATAAAATAAGGAAGGAGACAACTAATCGATACTAAATAATATTTTACCCCATGTATATCTGTATTATTTAGATATTTTTTTATTATTGATACGCAAAAATTGCAATGTATAGTTACGTTTTATATAGTTTGGATATTAACATTTGTGGTTTAAATATCGAATTAATGTAACTAATTAACTTTGAAAATTGCTCAAATTTTAACTTTCAAAAAGCGCAACATGATAAGTAAAGTGGACGGAGGAATAGATTACTTATTTTTTGTGAAATGGGAAATATTTAGAAGCGCTGAAACGTAGGTCATGTTGGAAGCACGATGTAACTCGAAGTATGATATCATCTATTCATAACATTTATTTTATTAAATCAAATAATACATATAAAACGAGTTTATACCATAACATAAATAGCATTTTTTTGATAATACTTTCAAAGATTCCACGTTTTTCTTTTTTGCTTTGGCGTAAAAATAAACTATAATCAGATGAAGTAAAACGACCTAGTGTATGGAAATAATGCGGAAAACAATGTCATCGATCGAAAACATTATATATATTTAAAACGATTAATCCTGAAATATATGTCAACAACTATCCAGACAAGCGAAGTGTCAAACCTTTTGCGTCGGTATCACTTGCAAAGAGTCGCGTTTCATATAGATGTTACTCCCATGCTTTCTCCTATTAATAGATTGAGGGACACACCATCTGGAAGTCCCAATCGAATCATGAAGCAACGATCAGAGCGAAATGAATCATTCGATGGCTCAAGGCCAACCAACACACATTCAGCAGTCCTGCACAAATGGAATTAGTCATAATGTGAACCCTTGCACATCAATTTCGAGCCAAGAAACCCTCTCGGCTTGAACTCATAGGGGTGTCCACAACATTCAGGATCTCTTCCAATTCCAAGGCATTCATTACGAGGGACTGAGTCCCTTTTAGAATCCCGTCGTACCCCATGAACGTAGTCGTCATGAATCGTTTCTCTCTTGCGGGAAAAAAGGATTCAGAAAGGGAGAGGAGGATGTAACGAAAGTGATTCTTGATACAGCTTGCATCTAGGGAAGATTTTCGATATCACTTCTGTCAAACTTGTTGTTGATCCTACTGCTTTTGATATCTCTGTTGTTCACTAAAGCCATGCTGTGGATGCGCAAAAGCTCTTTAGTGCCCATTGCAACGCTACTGCTTGTCGTCTCTTACCAGCTAAAAACAATTCTGTTTGTTTCATAAATGTAACAAACAAACTTAATTTCATTCTGATTGTAAAGAATTCTTTCAATGATTTAAGAGACAGTCGAAAAAAAAGAAAAAAAAAAAACTTACCAGTATGAATACTTTAATCATGTTCTGATTATGTAGGCTGGTTAATCGTTTCAGTGCCTTACAAATTGAAGCAACACATCCAAAAATATTTCATTTCCTACCTTTCTTGTGGTCTTCCTCGCGTTCTTGAGGATACATAGACAGGGATCTCAATGGCCTCCCATTGTCTCGCGTCATCTTCTTCCTCAAACTTGTACATCCAAATTTCGGAGAAACGGAAATATATCAGAAACTTTAGTATAACATTGAACCACCACCATAATCCCACTTCATCGCATTGAAGCAAATCAGCGAGCCTCCTTCGGGATCAGGAGCAGCAACTCTTGCGATAGAATCAAATTCACCCAGCATAGTAAACGATGCTAGGACCAAAACGCGTTACCGCAATTTAACTCCTTTTTCAGCAGGACAAACTCCCGCCTTTTTTCTATCCATGTAAAATCATCCACAACATTTTCGCGCTTACTGCCTTTTTAACTGATTTTTTTAGTGTGTACAACAAAATTTCCAACAGTACATATCGTCATTGAACCTCCAAAAGGGACCAAAAAGGGCAGCATGCATATCGAGCTAAAGAGGATGATCCTGATAGTAAGTATGTGTGAATAACATTCACCCATTAATGGTAGATCCGGCAAGGCAGATATCATGGTTTTTTTAAATAACTCTGCGGGCAGCCTGAGCTGTTTTGAAACAACCATAATATTTGTTGAGGGTGCCAATTTACCCACAAAGGGCCCTAATTTTGTTTTGAGAGCTGACAGTTTTTTGTATGGCTCTGGTTCCCTAGTCAAACATGTTACCAAAACTTGTCATCCAGGTGGCCTGGAGGTAAATTGTAATTCCTATTTTCGTAGGAAAACTATAGGATGAAAATGTAAACAAGATGATTGAAAAAAAAAACATAGATAGTCAATGTCCCTATGTCCATTCTTTCTGTTGAGTTTTTTTTGTTTTGGGTTTTGTTGTTGACTAATTTTGATTTCAAAAATTATGATGAAGAAGCTCTTATTTAATGTTATTAGTTATGCTCCCATTGACATAGATAGCTTTAATTGGCATATAGACACTTGAATTCTCTGTATCTTAATTGCCCTTATTTCGATATGTGAAGAGTAAGAGATTGATGGGGATAAATCTAAGGAGAGGTAATAGAGAACGAATAGAGAAGTAGAAACGCTTGATTAAGGTGGTTTAAATCTTTTGTTATACAACCTATCTTCATTTTTATTTAAGTTTTCTTTTATTTTGGTTTATTTTACAACTTAATCCAGATAATAAATCAACATAACGCTTAACTTGGAGTCAAGTAGTAATTATGATCTTTTCACTTTAGGTGTGCACAATAGACCCTTAAACTTTGTATAAATTGAGCAAATTGGACAATTCGTCCTGCATGGACTTCTATGTGAATTATGACATGTTAGGATGAATGCGTCCCAATTTGCTCAATTTTATATACGTTTAATTGGCCTGTTGTGCACACCCAAAGTTTATTAAACCTCATCGTTACATTTTGACACCACGTAAGGGTCGATGTTTATATATTAAATATGTCATTTTGGTCTTCACTATTTTCGTCAGAACATTTATATTTCTTTAAAAATTGTTCCGAAAAATAATTTCCTTTAGTCTAAGGCGCAAGGGTTCATCAGAAATCGCCTTTCCTATATAGGGAGGAGCTACAAATCATCTTATAGATTCAACCAAACATAGTAACATTAGTTTAAACTATATTTTTTTTAAAAAAAAAATACAGATATATATGAAATTAAATTTGAAACTTAATTACTAACGCTTGATATTATTATCATACGATTTAAAATTCATGATTCAATTTGGCTACGGGGCGTCGGCTGTGATCTAGAGGATATTAATTAATTCAACCCTTATTGCTTGTATGATATGTTTAGGTGAATAGTTTTAAAATGATAAATATGTCCCATAAACTTGTTTCTTTGATTTTCACTAATATTGTAAGTCAATGATAAATATGTCCACCAAAACTTGTTCTTTGCTTCCCTACACAAAGGGCTGGGCCCAATATTTAAAACTACTTATAAAATTAAGATACGATAATTTTAATTTTGGGTATAAAATTATCACATAATACATCATCTGCCAGTTATCAATGAGGATATTTTGTTGTTTGCATCTATTTGTCTATTGTATTTTCTTTTGTTATTGAACTAATATCAATATTAATTGAGTGGACTTTAATATAAATATAATTTAAACTTCGCGAATTCAATATCACATTTAAAAAGAAAAGAACAAGGAAATTTTTTAGTCAAGGTCGGATTTGGATGTCATTCTTTATTAGCTACTTGTGAGGACGTAACATATGTATTAAAAAAATGTTAATGGCAATTAATTTAAATTATTATTTTATATTGGGTCTTTTATGAAAAATAAATATAATTGGGCAAGTAATAATCGCTAAAACTATCAAATTCATTAATACGAGAGGATTAAATAAGGAAGAAAGATCAACTATCCATCTTAAAACTGTGAACCGATGAAAAAAAAAACTTAAATTTCAACTTATATAAAATTCATAGAGGAAGTATTAAATTTGTATAGAAAAAAAAAATCCTTTTTAAGGTATGAATATTACAGTATTAATGTAACTATCTTTAAAAAAAATAGAGAAAGTGTTCAATTTAGTATTAAAAACTCCCTTGTAATTACATACTATATACTAATACAATGAAATATTTTATATTTTTATTGTTAAAAATCAAGTAAAATAAATGGAAGATAGTATTATGTATTCAAAGTAGGAGACATGATCATTCTCTTGTGTTTTGGACTTTGGCGTCAATTCGTGGACATTTATGCAGATATGACGAACTAGAGGATGTGAAAAAGGACAATAAATTGACTTCATGTTTTTGGTCAATCATATCATGATATGGTTAGAATTCTTTGAGTTGATTCTGATGTGGGCGTGCTCAATTATTTTGTGACCTAAAATCAAATTTAAATATGGAAGGATACGTGTGTTCTGTCATAGAACGAGGAGAGAGATAATTTATATCGATATCAGATATTTTTAGCGTTTTTAAGAAAAATAATTTTAAAAAATATATAATTGAACAATATTTTAGTTTTCGTCGCGAAGATTATTCTAGCTTAAAACATATTATATGTTTTATCTCCCACTATCGAATTATGTATAGGTTATTATTATTTATCTATTACAACATCTTATCTCCGTTGTCTTCTTCCTAATATTATTCTATTATTACCTTATATCTTATTTAGTTATTCTTGTTTACATTATGTTATCTTACTTGTTATCGTCTCCAAGGTTTTTCGTTAAATTTTCATTTGCGAGTTCCTAACACTTTTTTCCCCATTCTTCAAATTTGCTTGTGTTAAATTTTTCTTATGGAAAAAAACTCCCATTTATAATACCGTATTATAATTTGACTACATAATAATGCTTTCATTTTAACTTTATAAACAAAAAATGCCATCCCACGCTTGTAGGTTTATTTATTCGTCGGTGTGTGAGGTTTGTTTCGCCTTTTTCATGTCACGTATATGGTCGCCAGGAGGTATTTAGCCTTTACAAAAGTGGTCCTTTTACCGATAATTTCTATAAGTGTTTTTATGTCTAGTAGTCTGTTGTATGGCGGATGTTAGATCAGATGGGTAATGCGCTCGCTTAGTCATGCGAGAGGTACGGGGATCGATACCGCATTCCCATTTTTGTTTTTCAAATTCTTATTTATTATTGTTGGACCTTATTTTTGGGCTACCATTTCTTACTAATATATCGGGCCTTAGGCCCCACAATTAACAGAAAAGCAAACATCGTCACCAACTATTCTTCATGTTCAATATAACATCCAAGTCAATTGATAAATATCAATATATAGGTGTCAAATGGCGGTTTTGAGGATGATTGTGGACGATTCAAAATGGAAGAAATTACTGACCATAAATTATGCCTCCTTTAACTTATGATTCCAGTTTACATTTTATGTCTTCCTACTTTTTGAATGTTGCCACAAATAGACACCAGGAGTCCTACGTGTCATATCACGTAGTGACACAAATTTCCATGTAAGGGATGCAATGTAGAAAACTTTTGGTCTACTCTGTTTAATTTTTTATGCAAGTAGAAGTGTCCTACTGTGTACACACCACAAGTTAGAGGGCATAAATATGAAGAGGCTGACATATTTATGAAATGCCTAAAATAAATTGAGATATTAATAGGTGGGGGTGGTCATTAACTTAATTAAAAGTTATTTGAGCTAAAACAAATTTAATTAAAATTAGCTAAAACTATGGGATTTATAATCAAACTTCATTCTAAATTTTTTCATTTTTACCTACTATTGTAAGGCAATTGATTTAGATCTCTATTTATTCCATAGCATTATATAGAAACATTGTAATTAAAAGAGTATATTTTGTTCCACCGATTCTTTCTTTAATTAAGGAATGGTTCAAAATTGTACCAATCTTCATGGATGTGTAATACTTAAAATAATCATTTTGATTAAATAACAAATTAAAAAACTATTTTGGGACTTGCGACCAGTTTATTTTATGAGGCTGGTGATTAGTAATAGGCTAGTTAGTAATAGTCTTTTATGAAACAGATCCATAATTCAATAATTATTTTCAACATAACATCCATAAAGTTCATTAATCGGAGAAGAAGAAGAAGAAAATAAATAAAAGGTACCATTAATATCCTAAAATTATGTTATATAAGGAGGCCACATTCAGAAGAAAAATTTATGATTTTTATGATAGTTGTATCAAATCATAATTAATTAATTAAAATTTTTTTATATGTATTAATTTTGATTAAATAAAGTAATTGTCAGAAATATAACTTGAGATCTTTGGATCTTCCTGTGTGTTGCTTTTTTACAACAAATAATTAATGCCACGTAGACAACTTATTATTCAAGGTCACAGAATAACTTATCGTTCTTTTTTTTTCTTTTCCTTTACAGGAATTTTAGTTTAAGTCGCATCTATCGTATCAGAAGAACAAGAATTAATTTAGAAAAGGCTGTATTAATGATTAAAATAAAAAACTCTTTATATCCATAAACAATACAATCCCACCACATATATTAATTGATATAGAGATTAAATCGCACAGATCATCTCGCTCTCATATATCGTGAGTGACCAAATATGTTCTTGACTGAAAATTCTAATGCCTTGTCTAGTGCATTATGAGCGCTGTGATCTTAAGACCAAATTCTGTGACCCAAGGGGTCAGATGGTATCTAACAATGTATATCTCAGTTTTTTTTTGGACCTTTTACCGATATGTTGTTTTACTTTCTCTATCATTCTCCTTTTTAACGCTCAGAAAAAACATTTATATAAAATATACTATTAATTTAAATAAATTGATAAAACAAATTAGTTGAGTCGATTACGAAAACAAAAAACTAGTTGGCCTGAAAAACGTGAATCTCGCGCAAGATTTGTCGTTATTTAGAAGATTGATTCCATGATGCATTTATCCACTATCCCCACTTCCCTATATGCCATTTTATTTGCCATGAAAATGATCCAAACGGATCTCTGATATTTTGATGGGTGTCAATGAATCGCCATAATATAAGCTTATTTTGACCAAATCATGATGTCAAGGCGCTGTGATGCCTTGAGAGCTCCTGAAGTTTGTTCGTCAATTCCTTTTTTGTTTTTATAGTCAAGTGACTTTCAATTTGGTCTTCTTTTACACGTAAAAAACCCAGTTTGAGTTAATAACTCATAATACATGCTATTTGAAAAGAAATAGATATTAATACATGCCTTTTCTTAAGAATTGTTTTTTTTTGACTTATATACCTCGTAAATGATCAAACGAGATCATTTTTCTCATTATTTTTTTTCGCTTGTGTATTTTTTATAGCTCTTTTTTTTTTTACTTGCTAGTAATTTTTTTAAAAGAAATATTATTTTATAGAACCATATTCAAAATGTATTTTTTTTTCTTTGAAAGGGGTTGGGGCAGATGGGGGAGTGGGTGGAACAAACCATGACTTTGAGCATTTACACTTAAAAAAAATCAAAGATAAAATCTAATATACCATGAAATTAACTTTTCCACAATATTATTCTTCTAGTTATTTAAGAAAAAAATTGACAAGTCTTCTGATAAATAGACATGCAACCATCTCTTTTTGTTTTTGTTTCTTACTAAAAATGTTATATGTCTTTTTCATGATTAATTAAACTTGTTTAACAATGATGATTATTGAGTTTAATTAGGTTTAATGTTTCTTATCTGAGGTAGATATGGGAACTCCTTGGTAAACTTAAACTGTATCTGAAAATGGTTTAACTAAAGAGAGTAACTTAAAATCTAAGATCACTTTAACCATAGCAATTGTTTTCTTGTATAGTTAGTGTCGATATATTTATATTGAGGTTGAATTTTAAGTTGAATTAGCTCAGTAGTGTAAGGGGGCTTATCTTTGAGCGTGACGCTTCAACATAATTTGTACATTCTAGGGGCTAAAATGAGACCTTCGATTAAGGACAGAGGAAAATTTAACATTGTCCCTTACTAGATATCGGTAAACCAACAATGGAGTCTAGTAGGTGCTCGAGGGTTTTATATGATGACTTCAAACAAAAAAATAATATATGACTTATGTATATTGGTTTACTATTTCAGTATATATACTCTAAATTAGTGGAATCTCGTTAAGCTATTTTTTTACGTTGTTTGTATAAAATAACAAATTGAATATAAAACAAAAAAATTTTAATTTCAGTATTTGTTTACTTTTCATTATTTGAATCTCTTACTAAAAATTCTGATTTATCTGCTATCGATAAATAGTCTAAAGGTTAGATTGAAAAAATCTAACTTATTAGCCTGATAATAGCTAGAATAGCTAAAATACATGACTAATTGTTGAATGGTGCCCAGTCATTTCTCATGAGGAATAATAATGCCATTCATATGTTACACAAAATAAAATTAACTACTAACTTTTGTATTTTCCTTCTTTTTTATTTTTATTGGGTTTTGTGCAAGTTTCTGCTTATTTTATTCACTCATTTTTTAGGAGAAAATTAAATGAGTTGGAACAATTTGCTTTTTGCTACATAGAATTTTAATTTTCACCCTATATCATGAAGGTACAATGAACACAATAATCACCCAATGAGCTAAATCTCAATTTCTAATTTCAGTAATACTTATTTAACGCGATAAATTAATTGAATAGTTATATTAAATATACTCCTCTTCATATACAATATCCTTTATTTTGCAGTTTTCAAATTAATAAAATATATTTATGAATGTTGACTCTTACACTTCGTTCTAATACGCGGCTTTATGCAACTTGAAAACTCTTCAAATACGTACATGGCATGTGCTTAGGGGAATTTAGGTTTCGGACAGGGTCAAGTTAGGAGGAGACATCCAAGGGCCAGGGCAGGGGGGTGAGGTGGGAACAAACCAACCCACAGTCCCCAAAAGTACGACCTGCACCCCAACAAGGAAAGAGTAGACGCAAGGGCACCACGGCCAGAGGAGGAGATAGAGACGAGAGAGACGAGAGCGATGATGAGATAGAGAGAGGTAGGGAGAAGTACGTTAATTTTTTCAAGATTGAATTGTGTTCGAAGGTTTGAAAAAAAAAAAAAGTAATTAGGGAGATGTACATTATTTGTACATTTACAAAGACAATAAGTGCACAAATATGCACAAAAATTGTCGAGTTCTGCAGAGCTCTATAATAGGAGGCACAATATTCTACAAAATGAAACTTATCTGCAATAAAAAAATGACTTAATCAGAAATTTCATGTCCAAAATATTGTGAAAGAAACAAAGTGCTATCCCTATTTAGTAGGTCCCCCTTTTTGTTTTGGTGAAATACTAAGAAAAAATAATAATTCGTAAGGAAGTACGACCCTCAAAAATCCTTAAAAACACCTCAAACCGAAAAAACTAAATTAGGGCACAGCTTCTTTTAGCCACATTTTAGTTTGTCTATTAATATTTGTGTGCATCACAACTACTATTTAATTATATTCAATTTTGTTTTACCTCAATCCAAATTGTAATTTCTTAACTAAGCTATTTAAGATCCCTACTTATGGATAGTTTTTTGAATCGAATACCTCTAATTTACTACTAATATTCTAGGTATTGATATGTTTGTTGCGAAACCCCTCGAATAAGTGTTCTAAAGTCCCGAACTGATTATGACACCGCCGCTAAACACGACAAAACTATAACAACGTGGCTATTAAGCTACCACCTAGCTCTGATTCTGATCTATCATTTCCCACTACTATACCAATTAGCCATGAAGTAACGCCTCTGAACTGGGCGATCATGTAGGCCACCACATCTCAGTTGCCGACCCCCAGCGCTTATACCTGGCTGATTCTTGCCCGATCAGTTATATGGGATGGGCGACATCACCTCTGACTGTATAAGTTTGTCTTCTAACTCTATCTCGACCACAGATGGCATTCCCCAGGCAGTGGAAACGGTTAGATAACTCCTAATAACCTCACGAAATAAATCGCACTCATTGACTTCCGCTCCCTCCTAGCCGCACAAATACTAGCTCTTTGCCTGTCGGGGAAGCGCACGAAGTCGGTACCCTGATTTGCGAGACGTACAAACTGTTCTCGCGCTAAGCGATGGTTGTGATGCAGTACTGGACTGCATACCTGTTTACAATTGGATGGCGTGTGGCGGGGAAAGCGGAGGGAATGGTGGTTCGGCGGCGGCATAGATCAAGGGGTAGGGGTAGGGTGGCGGGGGGTTGGATGCAGTTGATTGGGGATAGGGGCATGGTCGGGGACGAGTGCAAGTGGGGTGGTTACGGGATTACATCTTCCCCCCCCCCTTTTATCTCACTTGCTTCACCCCCTATCCCCCCCATCCCCCCCTTACCCTCTTCTTTCGACACCTCCTGTTCTCAGACCGTCCTTTGGAGTCTGCATCCCGCACTCTTTCTCTCACTTATGTCTCCCATTTTGGCATCTTTTAACCCGTTTTCTCGCCTAACTTTCCTGCTCTCACCTTTTAATTTACCTTATATATATAACAACGAACTATATTTCCTTAGTATACTTTTAACCACAAACTTAAAAACATAAATTGTGATGAATTGAGAAAATTTTTATTCTTAGAATGTAGGGTTTGAGTCCATCGCCAAGTTATGTTTTTTTTAATTATTTGGATGTTTCTAAAAAAAATGAATTAAATATACATATTATTAAGTAGGCTTTTGGTTCTAGATAAAAGAAGAAGAACTGGATTATGCTTTACCTCCTATATAAATTTAAAATAATTACAATTTATAATACGGCATATCAGATAAGACAAAATCAGAAAAATATCAAAGCATGACTAGATGAGCTTCCAAGGGCACATGTTAGTTTTATGGTGTTCGGTCCTTAAGGCTACACGTTTGCAAAGTCGACCGCTCATTCTTTTTTTTTGTTAGATAAATAAAAAAAATCTGACTATATAGTTGAGATGTTAAATCATCCAACTTTTAAAATTTTATCTATATGCAAGACCTTTTTTTTACAAAAATACAGTATTTTAGTCGGTTATTTTTAATTTTCTTTTTTGCATTTTGAGTTATCAAATTGGGATTTCTATTGACCGTAAGCTTAATTTGATAATGCAAAAAAAATTTAAATAAATAAATTGTATATTTTGAGTAATGCACATGTTCAACCCCCGTAGCATCTTGGGGGTGAAGAGCTTATTACTAGTCTTAGGACACTGGTAAGCTTGGTTTTAAAAAATGTTTGGATGAGTCGATTGGTGATACTTGTTATATAGAACCCTATTTTTATTTAAAATATAATTGTTTGATGATAAGTTGAAGTTACTTTGCTCATCTACTTAATTTATTGCATGCTAAGATAATAATATGATTTTTTATTTGCGTAATGCCTGATTTAGTATCGATCGGATGATAGTTTTTTTCATTTTGTTTGAATTACTATTTAATTAATTATTATTTATTTTTACTTTTTTCTATTAGTAAATCTATTCGTATCTATTTTTCTGGTGTGTTTATCGTTTTGATTTTTTTTTTCGGGAAAAACACAGAAATATATATGAATATAGTACGATACAATTTAAAAAATGGGACTGTAATCAATATCCAAACAAAGTATGAAATACAGTTCATCAAAAGGTGTGGTCGATAAAGTGATGAATTTTGTAGTGAGATTTAGATTAGATCTTGTATAACAACGAAATTATTTTTTTATAAATAATATTATATTGTACATAAAATTTTTTTAAATTTTCAATTTTTAATTTGAACTAGATAATCTCCGCGATTGCACCGCCCGAAACAATAAGTACCGGTAAGAAGTTAATCAACAATAGTCAAATTTCTACTTAGCAATTTTATCCTTTGTCAATTAAAAAAAAAAGTCAATCGACTAATCGTTTCCGTGTTGGCTTTATGCACCATTTCGTTCTAAAATTCAAAAACAACTCCTTTACCTAATTCGATGACAAAAATATAATAAATGACCTGAATTATACAAAAGAAGATTTTGCACATTATTTCTTAGGAACCCGACAGGACTTAGCCGAAAAATTTTTAATATTATTAGTCATAGGACATGGATATTGTTCCATCCCAATTCCTAGTTATCTAACTACTATAACATTTAATATTTAATAAGCCAAAATTTAATTGAAATGTTTTACCCCTCTGTCAAGCTATAAATTTTATTTTTATTATCATGGTCTTATCATTGTGTATGACACACCCCAATCAAGAACAAAAAGGACACAACAACATCTTCATCAATGAATTAAGAGATAATCACTTTGATTTAGCTTTTTTATTTGTACACATCATTGTTTGATGTGTATCAAAATATGTGTAATATCATGAAATTATTTGCTAACCTGCTCATATTAAGTAGAAGAGACTTAACAAGAGATTTACTTTCAAAACCAAGTCCAGTTATCAAATTTTTTATTTTATAAAAATTTATCTTTAGTTATTGTTTGTGTTGTATTACATACGTGAACAATAAAGTTTGTGCATATAAAAGTGATGATATGATTGTTGAAGAAAATGACGACAAGAATGAACAAAATCTTACTTCATTCTAGTATGAAGTTGAAATGATGGATTATTGCACTCGCTCAAAATTACCACATCGCTTCAGTATCATGAACACTACTTGTTATTTGAAAACAATCAAGTAGAGGTTAAAGAGATTTAATTTCAAAATCCAATCCCCCTTAATAAATAAAGTTTTAAAAACTCTTTTAAAGTATCTCACCTAATCTATCGAAAAAAAAAACTTTTATGATTGATTTTTATATACAATTTTTTATTTAATCAGGATTAATTTTTGTATTGTACGTCTATCTTGTACTCCTTTTGTTATTCGCGTGAAGACGGCTAATATAAAGTTTCGAGTGATGTGTTTGGATATCTTTGCATCTCCTATTTTTGTCGTACTAAATATGTTTTTTTAATTTACATTTTATCTTTTGCATAATAATCGTTATTTTGTGTTTACTGTGGAAACTTAAAGTGTGCTAAAACCACAATTAATGGTGTGTTACCCTGGGCTGCAAGCTTGAATGTAAAGTGAGGATTAGAGAGAACCATTTCTCAGAGTGAAAGGCAAAGCGAAAAAAAAAGTTGTGAGAACTACATGTAGTAGTCATACGTATACGTTGACAATTGAAGGAAAAATAAACTACACTTAACAGAAAATTCACGAATAAACAAGGGTGTTGTTAACTAAACGGAAGCTAAAACTAACTATAACTAACTCCTTTATCATCTATCTCTCTATCAACTTCAAACACCCACCTCAAGTTGAGGTTGTAGTAGTAAACACAGGCCAACTTTGGCCTTTAATCATATGGAATGTTGATTCCTGTGAGAGCCTTTGTGAGTATATCTGCCACCTGTGACTGTGACAATTTGTGATGTAATGAAAAGTAGACTTCATGACGTTTGGACCTCACAAATGACAATCCAGTCTATGTGTTTGGTTCGTCGTGACAAAACTGGATGCGTGGCTATATGCAGGTGCAGCCTGACTATCCAATATATTGGAAAAGCGACCAGCAGAGGAACAGTCAATTCATTTGTGAAACAATCTCTGCAACCAAAGCTACGTTCTTCCAACCCGACACTTTTCAGACGAATGGATCTGTAATCGTTCTGCAAGAGGATATGAAATGGTCCCCTGCTTTTAGATTCCAGTCTAATTGGACTATTCCCCAGCAGGACAATGTAACCATAATCAATTTTCTAGTGTCGGGCATGGGCCCCAATTCTGAGTCAAAAAAGCTGAACCTCAAAAATAGCAGAGACTGACATAAAGATGCCAAAGTAGGATCATTTTGAGGTATATTTAAACATTGAAATGGCAGCTTGAAGATGAGGGTTGAGGTTCTCTGGGATCTTGTGATATATGACTTAAATGTTTGAACTCAAGGCAATGTTCAAGTCTGTGCCGGGAGTGTGAGTGAGAAAATTTAGTTTCACACTACAGCTTCCTATACAAAGTAGGATCATAATAACTGCCCTATGAGCTTTGAGTTGGTATTAGGATCCAATGGTGAAAGGCATGGAATGTAGATGTACACAATGGAATCCTTGAGAGATATGAACAAACTTCCTCTGGGATAGATAAACTTCCATCTCTTTATAGAAAATTTCCAGTGCCCCACAAGCAATAATGCAGCCCCTCTACAAGATCCTTGATTTGGAAAATGATCATGAAGAAAATTTTTGGAGACTAACACTTTCTTCAGACAGTCTGTTCCTGGGAAGGTTATATTTTCCTAACATAAACCACCCAAAAACAACAGTTAGAAGACCCCTTTTCTATAGAACAATGAAATACTCATAATAAGGAATAGAGTATAGCCCCTTGAATAAGGCTATGCAGTTAAGCTTTTCATACCCATTGTTCTACTCGTTGTTTTAGACATACTAAGCGACTTGTTTGATTTACCATCTAGCCCTGTTCTGTGATACAACAAGACCAGGATGACTTCTCCCCCCCGGTACATCCACTATAGGACTTCTTCATGCAAATCGCCATGGAGGAAAGCTATTATGATATCAAGTTGTAAATATTCAATTTGTGTCTGGTGGTAGGCAAATCAAGGATCTGACAGTGTCATCTGAACAATCTGGGGAAAAAGGTTTCTGTAGAGTCTTAGCCAAGATGTGGTGTGTTTTGTACCACACCCTGTAACCACTAGTGCGGCGTGTATCTTGTGCGTATCAGCCCTTGTGTTTGATTTTTGGATTTTATTCACCATCGTAGACAACCACAATAGCTTTTCTTGAAATTAGGTAAAGGCAGTAGGTCTATGTTTTAAGGAAACAAGTAATAATTATCGTATGATAAGGCATGTAAATTCCTGAAAGTCATGGTGTTTGGCCACTGACCGACTGCAAGAGACAGCTTTGCATAGATCGAGGCATCACAGTCTACCACCGGAAGTAATATTTTTATATAAAGCCAAAAAACTTGACTTGTGATCCAATGCTGTAGAAGATATATGGGGTTTAGAAGCAAAAAGCATTAGAGTCACTGAGGTGGTAGGAGTTAAGGTGTGGTCTGTATTTTGATTGCTGGACATGGGTATTAGAGTGAACATTAATCATGACAGGTATGTGGGCAAATTGTGGATTCTGTGAGATTTCTGTGCCATTCAGGTGACAACCCGGTGATGTGGAATTGATTGGGAACAGATGTGGAAACTAGAAAAAGCCGGCGATGAAGGACAGGATTTGTGGTATTTGACATCTCAGAATCACACGGTACATTAGAGTCAAAGGATGGATTGAAGCATAAGTATAATTCATTCGATCGATAGAACAATGTGTAGAGAAAAGAAAAAGGGAAAAGAATAGTAGGATCTTATTCATTGCAAAAACGGGGAAAAATGTTCTCATGAAAACACATGACATCCCCCTGGAAGACATAAAAATTCTCGTCGTGGCTGATCATATGACCTGGTATCCTTTATATCAGGAGGGATTATCCCACAAATATGTGGGGAGAAGTTTAGGATCAAACTTTGATCTTTGTACTTTAGGAAGGTTGGATAACACAAGCAACCAAAAACTTCTTAAATGGTGAGGAAAACGGTTACAAACATGCAAAACTGCTCTTGATGGACATTGTTGTTTCTAATGTTGCAGATGGAAGTATATTAATTGAATAGGTAGACTGCTAAAATGCATTCTCCCCAATACTTTGGAGGACAGTTTGGACTGGAAAGGATGGAAAAGAGAGTGCCCTGGCTGTTTGTCAAGAACTACTATGTTTTCTTGCTACCCACCATTTTGTTCACGGGTGTGTATGAAGGCTTTTGAGTGAGACAAAGCCTTTAGATTGAGAAAAAATTGGATAGATCAGCATTGGTAAAATTCAAGTCCATTATCGGATCTCATAAACTTAATGGTAGTTTTTGAATGATTTTCAATACGAGATTATGTGAATGCTCCTCTTTAATAACATGTAAGGCATTACTTATTAATGACTCAACAAATGTTCCAACGTAGACCTAATGAAATTTCCTCTACCAAAGTAAGGAAAAACAATCTAAACAGTGTCAAGCGGTGATTTCTTATTAGGTGTTTATATGGTCCCCCCATAACAAATCAAACATGGCAAGTCAAAAATTGGCCGTGTACCACCCCCCCCCCCCCTCCTTGTCAATACAGTGTTCTCCCGTGGACAACCGGTCCCACCCCGTCTGTGCACTGCCATCTGGGCAGATTGGCCAAATGAAAGGTGGTTTGTGTTGAAAAATTAAGTATGGAGACGCATATCACTCTTCATTTTAAACCCAAGGTAACGATGATTTTCCAAGTCTATAATGCCCAACACACAAGTCTGCATATCACAGGAGATGACAAACCCCCCATTTCTATCAACAGAACACAGTTTTCTATATTATTAGAATTGAACTGTTCACTACAGAAACATTCTGATGAGGCAAAACATTGCATGAGAAAGACAATACACTGACTATTGTCACCTATCAGTTCTATGAAGGTTGAAAGACATGTGTAGATGAATGGATTCCTTGCTCCTTTTGTAAACAATCATGAAACAAACGGAACGTACAAGCCATCATGAGCTTTACCAAATTCAACAAAAGGCCTCTTCAGTGGATTGAAGGCCTGACAACAGACAAGATGGAGTTAGAAGAAAGAAGAAAACAAACCACATCTTAAGTTAAGATGTAGAGTGTAAAGAATTAATTGATATTAAGTTGTATTTGAAAGAAGGAATGAAGAAGACCATTGTTATAATGTGATGGTGAAGGTATTTGCCACATTTCCAAACTTCTAGTTGACCTGACTTATAGCCATTTGGTAATCTGACTAATACAGGTACCATGTAAGGGGAGACACTAGAATGTTGTGAGATGTTGTTTGTAAAGTCATATGGTGTGATGCACCCTTGAGTCTAAGATCACAAAGTCAGTTTTTAGCATTAAACATTCACATGACATTTGTCAAACGCTATAGATGGAAGTGCATGTAATGTACTGCAAAATTCGCAGCGGGATTTGTTGCTGCATATTACTTTGGGAATTTCCTGCCGAAATTGTCTGAAGGCACGGTAGGCAAGTTGTCCATATTGTTCCTTGCAGAATTGCCAACTATCTGGGATGGTGGATTAGCCCGAGTTAACCTCTGTCCCACTATTAGAATCAAACATGACATTGCCAGAATTAGCTGCTATACTTTCACTTTGTTATTGTTTCTGTATGAAATTAGAACATAGGATTTTATTATTGTTGTGGTCTCCTAAATTGATTATACCTTGCTGTCCATTTAGAGTGCGATCTTTGAGGTATGTTACTATTCTCGCGTATGAGCATGCAACTTATAACATTGTGCTTCTAAATGTCTGGTCTCCGCATGTTCAAATTATGGGCGTCCCTCTATGTTTGACGAAGTAGATGAGAATTCGTTGGAAATCTGGCCTTTTGGATTACCAGAAGTTGCTGATGCTATGAGTACTTGAAGATAAGTAGCCACAAGAGAATGGTCTCAGCAACATGATTGATGTTTGTCCTTAAACTCTCTTGTTTCTCCTCTTGTCTCAACAGGGCCAAACGCTCTGATGCACACAGATGGGGCATTGTGATTATCCTCAAAATGTTCACTCTTAATACTTGTATCGACCTCATTAAGAATCCCCATAAGAAACTGAATTATCGTCAGATCTTGTTCCAACCTAGCGTTTTTTTCATGTGATCATTCCTTGCTCCACAGTAACTGTACAATATTGCAGTGAGTTTGATGCATTATAAACCACTACGTTATTACCCAAAGTTTCTTCATCTTGGTGTAGTAAGCGAAATGTGACATCCATAACTCCTTGAATGAAGATCATTGATTTCTTTTGAATTTGATATAACTTTTGTGCACAATTGGTTTGATTCATAACGATACCTCCAAAATCAGTCTCATAATGTCAAAGACTATCAACATATGCTCACACTATCAGCACTATCTCGACAATTAATGAGTTTAAAATCCCAAAGACGTTAACCATATGTATCACACCTCTCCCATTGTTGGTAGTTTGGATCTGTAGGAAGTGTTTCTTAGAACTCCATTAATCGAACCCCAATTTTATTTTTAACTGAAAAGCCTTCCCCCTATGAGCATCCTCTCTTCCAGGTTCGATAACCAATTCCATCGAAAACAACTGCGTACAAGAGTTGCACCTGGATTGTCGATGGATGCAGATACAAAACACTTCTATCGCATTCCTTAGTTACTTCACAGAGTAGTATTCTCAGTGTGATAGTGCAACCAATCAATCAAAGAAGGAAAGAAGGGATGAAGAGTGCAACTGTGTAAGAACGGCAACAGAACACAGCAGAAAAACCGACAGGAACCCCCCAAGCCACTCGATAGATTCAATTTTTACAAAGGAAACAGAATGGAAGCCCATAACAGGCAGATGATTCGGCTTTTCACAGCTTGACAGAGACGAAAACAAGCGGACGTGATCGAACGAGTGCTCTGTCCCATGTTGAAACTAAAGGTGTGGATAAACCAACATTAATGGTGGCTTGCAGTGAAATGTAAAGCTGAGGAACGAGAGAACCATTTCTCAGATTGAAAAGGAAAGGAAAAATAAAGTGTGATGAACAAAGTAGAGTCATATTATACAGTTGAAGATTGAACGGAAAAATAATACACCACTTAACAGAAGAAAAATCAACTAACCTACTACAAAAGGCTGTTAACTATAACCGGGGAACGCTAAACTAACTAGAACTGAACGTCATTATATCCTTATCTACTTATCAACTCAACAGTTCGTTCTATAAATTTAATTAATTATAATAAATGTCAATAAATATCATTATAAGTCGTTAAATTGAAATCAAATAAATTAGAATAGTTAAAATGTATGTGGAGTATAAAAAAATATAGAAAAAAAAGTTACGTTCACCCTTGAAAAAAAAAAAGGACATAGAGGAACCCCTTTATTTTTTCTGTCGATAGTCTAATAGCATTTTAAAAGAAAAACAAAGAAGACATACAAGAAAGGATTATGTAAGATCCAATATATATAGCACAAATATTATTAGTATATTTATTTATGTGTTATTTGTTGCCTTTTTGTTGGGAAACTACTGAGTGTTTTATATTCCAGAATATATTTAAAGTTATGATGAAACGTCTCTTAACAAATTCTTTGACCAGCAGAAAGTATGTCAAGAGTAGCAATTCTTACTTTTAATATACGATTTATAATTCTTAGGATAATTGATTTCATTGGATCCTGTCCTGTGGGATTCTTCCATAGCTTTGAAATTTAGATAGTTTACGATAAGTTTTTTCTGAATCCAACACCCAAATATCACACCCAACAAGTATCTCCAACGTCTGAATAGAGATTGATTGAATTCAGTATGACATATAAATAATAATTTTAAATCGCAAAAAAATCAATTTGATCTACTTCTAAATCGTAGTCTTACCTTATCTTCATCATGATAAAGAAAACGAGAAAATTTGTCTTATGATGATTAAGGAAATCAAATAATTAATTGCTTAGAATATTAAATATTGGAATGATCAATAGTTATAATAAGTTTATGATATCACAAGTAAAAAAAAGGTTTATTTATTTATAATTGAAATACCAAAAATACTATTAACCCAAAAATTTAATATGATTATGAACTCCAACCAAAATTTCCTGCCGGGCCCCACCTTGGGTTTGGATAATGCACTTAAATATAGGTCCCTCCAACTACTCAAAAATATGGTATTAATTTTTGTCTTTCTTTTAAGATGGAAAATTCCCAATATAGTATTATAAAAAATCATCAAAAGTACTTAAACCAAATCATTTGTTTAAAGTTGATTAAAATATTGTTCCCCTAATTCCAATATTAAGAAAATAAATTTGACTTGGACACATAAGATTGCATTTGTTATATTAATTAGTTAATTGTAACAGAGATTTCTTGTCGGCAAATGAGACAATTTTATTTTATATTATTACTATTATAAAACAACTTAAGAGTCTTTAATTATTTTTTATTTTGTAAAAAAAGTACTAATTAAATATATATAATATGTCCAAGCAACATCTTAATCATAGGATTAAGTGTGACAACAGCAATCAGACATAGATTTTCCCGAAATTAAAATATAAATTAAGATATTATATATACATAAAATTGTTTGTTTGTCTAATATAATTCATGTAAGTATATTTACATGTATTATTTTTAATAAGAAGATTTTTACTCTATGAAGTGATTTTTCTTTTTACGTATTCGACCATAACAATCAATAGTATCAATATGAATAAGAAAGAATACTTCAAATTTTAGAACCATTAATTAAAATTCTAAAGTAAAGAACTTAGTTGGTTTATTCGAATAAATAAATAAATATTTAATAAAAACAATCCAAGAAATATTTTATTTAACAAACAGTAAAAACTATTTTGCCGAATGAAAAATTTTATTTAGTATGTTTAAAAAAGCGAAAATAAAAAAATATACGACCAAAAATGCAGTTGAACTGTACATCTGCAAACAGACAGTAGTAAAGCTGAGGCCAATTAGTCAAATATATCATATCTTGAATTAATTCCTTAATTTACCTAATTTAAGAATGTAAAATTAATACTTTTGTGTTAATGATTGATTACATACTAATCTTGTTGTAGGTACAGAGTGATGAAACCCGGTTTCTATGGTTCTGCAATTCTGTAGTGGAGCAAGTTAGGTATAACACTGATGTCAGTGTATAATTTTATTTTTTTACACTAAACCATATTAAAAATATGTTATCATTATCTTTAGCAAAACCTGTCCGAAATATAGTTTTGAGATTTTGTAGAAATTATGTCATTAATGTCGAACTTTTAAAAATGATTTTCTTTCTACCTTCTGCACTATTAATGAAGTATTATAAAGGTAATATATGAGTTCACTTGAACATCACAGATATTGCGTCATCATAAACAGTAATGTGTCCACGTGTATATACATTTAAAATACACCATTACAGAAGTGAAGATTAAAATATACTCTATAAAATTTTATATCGTACCAATAATTTTGATCAAAATTAAAACTATCTTTCAAACCCATTTTACTATTATTGTCATACCACTTTAATTGAATGTATATTCATTTGACAACTAATTTTTGCGGCTCGGCTTATAAAGTTAAAAGAACAAAAACTAGAATTTTAAAAAACCTACCATATCACTATAAAATATATTGTACTAATTATATAATAGTTATAAATATAAAGCTTTTCAAAATTTAACTTTATGACATAGAATTTCATGACTACAGGAACATTTTATTAATTGAAAACTTATATATATAGGTTTATCGAAAATAGGCTTTTAATTTTCACTAAATAAAAATAAAGTTATCATTCTTCTCAGAATGAAATTACACTTTAATCTAATATTTGTTAACGCCATAAGTTTTTTCTATGATCTACATTATACATGCAGTTTTTTACTAAATAAAGAATCTTTACACTATTAAAATAGGTAGTAATCTCTTCCTATTAAAATTTATGATCTAAAATATTTACACGAAAAATGAAAAATTGTAATAGTTAATACTGTAAAACGTTAACATTTATTTGTGAACTGATGAATACAGTTAAAATTAATTTGACGATTTTATCAATCAATTTTTTTTTGTTTACTATAGGGTTACTCCACCTAGTCCCAAACAACATAAGCCCAAATTATAAAAAGATGCACTTTACCTTTTGGTTGCTCTTTTCTGCATCACATTATGCTCTGCTTCTTCTTTTTCTCTCTAGTTTCTTCTTTCACCGCTTATTCTCCATTCATACTATCTACTCATATCTGCTTCTGCTTTCTCATTGATTGCAGAAGCAGAAATCATCATTTCTTACCCCCATTTTAAATTCCACAAAATTTATAAAAAAAAATAATTCTGTTCTCATTTGATTATGAGTTCAATTTAATCTTTTTTTTTCTGTGTTTCTGACATTCCACCATTGTTTTGCTTCATCTAGACGCAAAAAATACCAGAAAAACACATATTATTTTCACTTTTGCTTAGTTAAAACCCTCCCCTGTTTTGTTCTTGTTTTTTCTTTAGTTTTAAAAAAGCTCTTTTACTCACCTGGTTTGCTCTATGTTTTGCTTTTAAAATGGATCGGTTTCGTCGACGGACTCTGTGTCCTGATACACTAGCTGGTTACCCCGAGCTTGCTTTCCCGACGCCGACTGGACCCATTCGTGGGGGCCCCGATTAACGCTCCCCTTCCTTGTTTCCACTCTTAGACTCCGGGTGTTTGTGTCTGTCTGTCGCTTTTGCTCTTCATGCGAGAGTTTCTCTGGGGCTTGTGGCTTCCGTCGTGACACCCTGTGTTTTTTGGTCGACCCAGCCAGAGACCCGTTATCAATGGGATCTTTTTCCCGCTGATGTTGAGATTGACATCTTCATGTTATCTTGGTTCTTGTTCACAATTCCAATGTGCTAATAAAACGAGGGTTTTGTCTTCCTCCCATGTTGTACCTAATTGCTGCGTTTCCCATTCTTTTTTTTTTTTGGTCCATATTGATTGCATTTGCTTGTTTGGTTCTAGGTTATCAGCTTTTCCCGTGGTGCGCCTGTGGCCTTTCATGGCCTTCTGCTTCGTCTTCTCCTTCCGGTCTTGATTAGTCCCCGGATCCTCTCTCACGGTCTCCCGACCTGTTTCACCTTCTCTCCCCCGACGGTTCCATCTCAAGAGCTCATCCTCGTTGTCACCCGCCTACCCCCCATTCGCCTACGCTCCGTCCTTCCCCCTCCGGTAGGCACCAACAGTTGTGGGGCCGTCCGTGCGTGGTTTGACCCTCTTTCTCCCTGCAGTAGAACAGCCATCCCCGCTTGAGGCCTTGCGTCTGACGGCCCTTTGCTGTACGTGATTGAGTTAGATGGGCTTCCCGTCGGTCTCTACCATTGGCCTCTGGACAAGGCCTGGGCCGCCCCCCCCCACAACCTTTGTTTTATGTGGCCCAAACTATTACCCTTATAGCCCACTTTGGTTTTTTTGAATGACCACTGGACCCTTGGTCTTGTGGACACGCCGTCCTGGGCATATGATCGTGGCGTCCCCCCCCTTTGCTTAAGCAGTAATGGCCCTTAGTGTCAACTGTTCTTTTTTGTATATCCGTTCAATCTTGCTCTTTCTTACACTAGCCGTCTTTTGTTCCCACGTTATGACTTTGATCCCCGTATCCACCTTTTGTGTTGCCCTCGATTTTGTTACCGATATTTGGTTTGCCAATGGATGCCACCCGCTGGGCAGCACGGATCTTTAGAGATATAATTTAAATTTATGACCTAAGAGACAAACGAACTGGTGTACAAGCCGGCCCTGCCTTGGTACGGATTTGTGATTTTGTTGAAACATCCTAGGAAACCACTGTGCGTGATTTGTTGTGTATATTTGATTGCTGAATTCTCTCTTTACACCCCGATATTTGGACTTTTTTTTGACCTGGCGTCACACCATTGTCCCGTTGTGTGTTTGTATATATTGTCCTCAACTCGTGCCTGTTCAAGCTCGTTGGAAGCTTGGTTTGCAGTCTTCTGCTCATTTGATGATTCAGTGTTGTTGATTCCGCCCTCTACCCTACCCCAAACTGACCTGTTAGCCCAGACCCCAAACACCTTTGTAGTTTTCCCCTGTTTTAGTATCGAAATTTCGTGTGTTTCCTAATCAACTATTCCTACCTCTGCGTCACTCATTTCAAGTATCCATTATATAAAGTTGCTAGTTGCTTGTTCTCCGGCCCGAGGAAAGTTTTCCTTTTATTTTTCCGGACACACCTTTCCAGTGCTGATACTACTAACACCAGGGTTGGGGAAATTTTCGAATACCCGCCTCTCATTCCTTCCCGGCGCACTTTCTTGTTGCACTGTCTCAATTTTCATTAATACTGCGATCCTGAACATTTTAAACACAGCAATTGTGAGTTATAGATCATCCTGCGTTGTGTAACAGCTTTTCCTACCTTTTTTAATTAAAGAAATCATATGCTAGGTTCTAACAACAAAAACAATTTCTACTTTTTTACTTACTTTTTCGAACCACAAAACTTTTATTTTTCTTATAATAATAAATAATTTTTCACAACAGTCAATCCTCTACCGCAAATAACTTTTCCCTTTTATACGTTTTCATATTCTCCAGACACTTGAAGCAAACTACTTACCATTGTTCACCTTCAAACCCCGCCCCTCTGCTCCTTATTTGAAGTAAGGCATTCAAGTATTAGTACTACATAAATGTTATATTTACCCACCCCAGCAAATTTTCATTCTTATTTTAGTAGTCTTATTTTGTCTGGAATCGAACGTTAAACCAACTATGTTGTACTTAAATACACCTGAACACGCAATAATAATAAATCAGCTTTTCGTTTTCTCTTTCCAAAAAAGTTAAACACATAAATATATACATTTAAATTCGATCAACCAAATAAACGAGTAACATGTAGTACTAAAGTAGAGATTAAAAATAAATAATTACTGTTTATAATTCCCCACGTCTTCCTTAATTCCAGAATAAAATGGTGTTCACTAATTATGCTTTACCACAAAATAGTGTTGTAGATCCTCTTCTAGCAAAATATAAAATTATTTTAAAAAAAATTGCGTCGGTTGGCTCCTCGACAGCATTTCTGTGGTGTATTATGATGTTATGGTTACGGTGAAATCATAATCTTGTTGTTTTTGTTGCGGTTTCTACTTTGTGGTTGGGCACGTATACCACGCTTATTAAACTTGGTTTGTGGAACCACATCACTATAAATGATATTTCGCTATGTACCAATATGTCAGTCTTCCCCGTCGACCACCGCCTACAGATCAGAGAATCCTACAACAAATATAGATCGTTTATCATATATACAACATCCGTTCCACCATAGAGACTTCGGTATTTTGATTTTACCCGCCCATAATCTACCTTATCAAATGGCCGATAATGCGCCTTAACATTAGTTTACTATTGATTTTCTTACTTTATGTTCCCCCCTAGTATTTACAGTTTTCTTTTTTACCCCGTGGCCAAATTACTCATTAGCCCAAAAATAGGATTGTTAAATTCATTTATGTTTATTATTATTTTGCTCTAATCTATTTTTCACCCCCATTACCTATTAAGAAACAGATTTTTTTTACAAAAACTCAACCTTATTTCTGAAAAGTTGCACGCGCCCCGCGCTCCCACCGCAATTCTACGCCACACTTAATTACCACATTATTGTTGTATATATTACTTTATTTTATATGTTTCCCTGCATGTCCCATCCCCACTAGACCATGCCCTAATTCGTGTTCTTTTTTGATCACATTACACATATTCACCTGAGGCCTGATTACATCTTTTAACCTGAGACCTCGCAAGGTTTCCAAATGCCTACGTACAACAAAAAGCCGCCCTAAAGTAATGCAGATTTTTTTGGGGATGAGATTTATTTTGGTTGATTGTCTGCAAATTTTGCCCCCCCCCAGGGAAACTATTTCCCCTTTTTCTTCGAAAATTTTTTACACCAAATTCACGTAATCACACCAGTTTTCCTCTGTAGTTTCGACGCCCTTCATTTTTGCAAGAGTTTCTACCCCCTCAGAACGCGCTCCTTTAGAAATTGGTATGCAGTGCCAAAATATGCCCATATCACCAAAATATTTTCGAACGTTAAAAAAAATGTAAACTCCAGTTATATCCTTTGAGCGGGAAAATGGTATTCTGAAAAATCTGCAGTGTTTTATACTTTACCAATGTAAGGTTGTTATGGAGTCGTCTGAGGACGACCAAATGGTACCATACCTTAATTTATAGCCCACAATGCATGGTGCCTGCCAAAATAGATGGCGACTAAGCCCACCTGCCTACTTACTACACACCGACACTGAATAACCCCCCCCGTGCATAAATTCCCCATACTAGGAGAGTCTCGAAAAGCAATAGCACGATGGACTTAATCACTTCGTATAATTTATCATGTTATGATTTGAATAGGTAATAAGTAGCGACTTAATATTGGTGTCTGGCTTATATATAGACGCTGATTAAAATGTACCCTTGTGAGACCACTTTTGTGACGTGCCGAGATGTTCTTTTTACAAGATACTTTGTAGAATAATAGTTTACCTATGGTAACATGTGGGTCTTCGGGTTTTATAGAAACGTGAGATGGTGTTATGCATTTGATGTTACAGAATTTTATAGAAATTGAGATGTTTTATTGCATTGAGTTATTGTTAATGTAGTGTACTTGACGTAACATGTGCATCTAATCAATTTATGCTTTTAGCGGTTTAATGAATAAACTTTCATGTTTTAATTATGTGCTGATTTCCTTTTTGGTTAGGTTTCGAAAAAATGAATGTTGTTATTCTGTAATTACGAAATAATTTAACTTTATATTTTCTTTAACTTAATTAAAATGCATTTAGAGTCATCCAGGTAAGTTTTTTTAGGCCATAAATTGCGAAGTTTTTCTTTTTATAAAAAAACTTTGTTACTATTCAAAAGCAGCTGCACATTAGTCGTAGCTCACATTGGTTTAAAGATGACAAGGCGTGATTTGGTAAGTGGACTTGGAAAATTTTAGTTTTTTGCGTTAGCCTTGTTGATATAAGTTAGGTGCAAGTCGTAGCTTTTACGATTTTTTTGTGGTTGTTCCCCTAATGGTTGCCAGTGAATGCTGATGAATTTGCTTGATGGACACAGGATGCACGAATGTCCCTGGATATCATGTCACAGTGGAGCTAAGAAGTGGGCTCTTCACCTATGCTTTTTTGGCTTTAAATGGGAATCTCAACAATTGCTTCTACAATAATTATTTTTCAACTTAGCTAAACTAATTTTCATACATGTAAGTAATCGCTTGAGATTACCCCTTGAAACTCTTAAGGGAACTAATAAAAGTGAATTAGATCCGATTGTGCTCGGAGCTCTTTTTAAAATGTGATTTTCAAGGATATGGTGTATTTTTTCATCGAAAGATTAGAGTATTGTGGAGGACTGACACGAGTCGGTGTTTGGTAACAATATTTCGAATGACGTCCGAGCTTAATAAGACCAAATAAGAATCGACATCATGTGTTGAAAAAGCACACAAATAGCGAAAAGTCATAGATAAGGATCATTTTGGAAATACAATTTTTTTGTTTTTCTCCATTCACGAGGAGGAGGTATGAGGTCAGTGTACAACTCTCTCCAGACTCTACTGGGGAATGTTGTTTGTTTAACGGATAAAAAAACATTTAGAATGGACAAAATAAGTAGATATCGAGCTTGATGAAACATCTCACCACCTATGTGTACTACAAGCGCGAATCTTAGAAACGAGAAACAACTCTAGTTCTGGAACAAAATTAGCAAGAATGAGAATTGACCGAGTCTTAGAAACATGTATCAGTAAATGAAGTTTTTTTTCTTCTTTTCTGACGTTCTTGATCGTGCATGAAAATCTGTCTGTCTCCATAGTCGAACAGCATATTTGGGACCCTTTGGCTGCAGGTGTGTTTCTTGGATGCATTATTCTTACACACGCCAGCGCTGAGATTGAAAAAAACTATTCGGGTTATCTCAGCTAATTTATGCTTAATTAATGTTCTGAGACTGATCCTTTTGTTATTTCACCCTAGAGGGGCAATGAGCAAAAACAAACATGAGGACTCATAAACAAACACCAACTTTTCTTACCTTAGAATACGAGGCGAAATCGCTTGTACTGTTTGTGTTTGTTGAATAGACGTAAAGCTCAAATTGTGTGTGTGAATAAACATAAACAGGGACGACGTGGGGTGTTTGGAGAAAGCGCATGCATTGAGAGGAGGGGCTGGAGGTTGGAAGGATTAGGGACAACAGTCGAGGATATGGACCTGGCCGTCCCCAGCGCTAGTCTCATAGGGGCGGGAAATTTTGGCTGGACCGTTCTGCTCTCAGGTATTACTAATTCTACCCCGCTAACTTATCGAATACGAGTGATATATCCTAATTTACAAACACCCCCAAACAAATAAAAGTACTCTTTACTGACTGAGTGACATTTGAGGTATGAAGTGGAAACTGTAAGCTCTTCATCTTCATTGTATAGGTGGAAACATGAAATTTCACCAAGTAATTCAAGGCGTATCGCTATCAACAACATCGTGGTCCTGTGGCCCGGCCAATCTTTTCAGGAAAATGTTTATGGAGATTCATAAGAAACAAGGTAAAGTCCCTCATGTAATCGTTGTTAAGTCGAATTGCTAACTTGCTTGAGTACTTATCTGAGTAGCTAGGTCGTCACCGTAGAGCTTTTACGTTGCATTTTACGTTTCTCCTTTTTTTTCCCCACCCCCCCCCCCCCTTAGCAGAAAGTATCGTTGTTGGAAAGAAGAAGATTTCATGTTCTTAAGCTTCTATTTGTAAGGAAAGTTGTAGCTCAATCCGTGAATTTGGTTTTCTTTTTTTATGTGTAGTACCTACCTGCAACTGTTTGTACCTCGAGGTTGAAGGTCCGAATCTGGGGAGCCGTGTACATTTCCGTCCCTTCATATACAATAACTCAACAGCCTAGTTGGCCTCCCCGGTCTAGTTTGCATGCCATGTTAAGATTTCTTTTAAATCGTACTTAGCAGGCTTGTTGCGCGGGGACTTTTCAAAAAACGCCTTCTGGGCATGTTGAATCTCCAGACGTTAGTGTATTTTTGGGACCGATTCTGACAGAGGGTTGCGGGGGTCATCATTTTTAGGATAGTCGAGCAGACATTATTTTCTCTTGCGGAGCGACACTAAACAAAGAGAAAGGTGCACTAGGAAGAAAGACCACTGTTAGAGTTTCCAGCATCATATGCAAGATGATCTATAATCAAAACGTTCATGAGCTACAGAGCAAGTACTTAAACACAAATGTGTGATACTTATAGAAAGAGCTATAATAATATATAGTTACCAGTCCATCATTTGAGTGTGAACATTAAGATGCTGAGGTTTTGCGCTTGTGCCTATTTGACAACAGGTCGTTACATCTGATAATATTTTGGATCCTTTTCGAGAATGTCATGTCACTACATCGAACAAAGGCTACGTTCATTGGATTGTTAGAGGCAGGAAGAGTCAACGAATGGATTGTCACCGAGAAACTAGGGGATGTTCTCAAGATGAAATCAGCCATCAAAGCAGTTAAAAAACCTCGATTTAGGTTTGGTGACAGGTAACAGCCCTATCTTTGTTTAGATCCAAACAGAATAACCTGATAATCAAAACTGAAGTTTATTCTTTGTTCTTTTGACAACAGAATACTTTTTTTGTTAGAGCTAGCACTGGTGCTTACCTCTTCTTTTGTGGATGTTATGAAG
>JAKWJA010000585.1:0-34614 GCA_027704765.1 Solanum habrochaites
TGCCATTTATCAGAACAGCTCCAACTATTGAAGTCGCGCACCCGCCGTCAAGAAGTTCGCATTCCGCTAATTAACTGTTCGGCGTGGCGGTCCTATGACAAGGACAATCTTTCTCTGCGTTAGTTCTAAAGTCCATTAGGATCATGACATTGTTTGATTGACGATTATCATGTGATCCAGAAGACCTAATCAAGTTGATTTGGGGTCGGTAGGGGTTTTTTAAAGTTATTTATTGACTTCTTCATTCATGTTCTAACTCCAGTATAGAATGGGAGACCTACACTTGACACGTTGCTATCTTGCCTGATTGATATTTCATATGGTTTCAGGTTCATACCCTGCTCCCTATCCGGAAAAATCGTTTTGATGTCAAATGTTCCAAGGGTAGGAACTTCCACTTTTCTTAAGTCCAGCTCCACCCCCGTATCCCCCTCTTCGAGAGGTATGGGCTGGGCTTCGGTTCGGGACTATGAACGATCAATCGACGGGAAAGAAAAAACACCTTCCTCTTGCTTTCTATCCATCCTCCTCCTGTGTGGCTTCCCTTCCGGGTTCATTTCATGCCCCTCAGGTGAACTCTGGTCACTGGCTTCCCTTTCTCCCCTTCATCTTCGAGGCAAGCGGTGAGGTTGAACTTCAAGGCCTATCCTATTTGATTCTCTATCTAGTTGTCCTTTTGGTCTGGCATAAATTAGTGAGTGGCATCATGTTCCCGGGTAGCATCTTTGCATGCATTACATCAGTACATTAGTTACGAGCTGGAGCTAGCTACCCGATTCACCACCAAGTTCTCTTGTCGGTCATGGAAAACTACAAGGATTACCCTGGGGTTGTAGAACCACTCTTATACGGCATCCCTTTGACGGATGCGTATTGTGCTCTGCCGGTATTCATTCATTCTTCCGGCAAGACACAATTCCGCCTAAGGTCATGATCGAGTCATGATTGAGCTATAGAACTGGATGACGCCTTTCAAGGAAAATTGCCCTGGATATGAGAGGACTCTTTAGGGTAATTACAGCAGATTATCATGTGCTAATCGAGATGCGGTCCGGTGCGAGCATCTCAAGTTTCAATCAATAGCCGCAGATCCTGATTTCTTTACTACAACTTTACCTATCGCAGGCTGGGTGTGTGTTTGTGATGGAAGCAGTTAACAAGACTGCCACCACACAACGCCCTCTTGGTCACCATTCCTGAGAATTTTACCAAAAGGGTTTATGTGCTCAGATGAACAATTCTTATCACTATATCAATGTTCCGTAAAGGTGGGTAAATCCTAGGACTGATAAGGAGCTTCCTTGCCGTGAAGACACCAATACCTATTGTCAACCAATATAAAACTGTGAGAGTTGGAGGACCAAACAACCCCACCTTTAGGTTAGTGAAAGGTCCAACCTGCCCCATATCGTAACACTTCCAAACGACCCAAAATGATTAATTCATAATCTTCTTTGATCGGTTCCAAGAAGTGGCACACATAGGAACATCAATAGTTGATCAATGGTCAACATCTGTCCACCTTTTTGTTTGATAATTGCTACAGTATGTACCAAGAAAGGCAAGTCAAACACTGCTTTCATCCATTAAGCGAGAAAAGCCCCCCCCCCCAAAACTTACCCCCGACTCCAAGGAATTTCCCGTTCTCCATCAAAACCAAATCTTTTGGAACAGATTTTGTATCTGCTTTAGGCTGTACAGCCTCCACGCAGATAATCTATTATTTTCGGCCTTCAAATAAGGATTGAGGCGCTACCTGTTAGCCCTTCCATCCAAAATTTCAAGAGCGGTTGAATAGAGTTGTAACCTGTTTGGTTTACAAGCAGCCGCCTTTAGTCTTACCCATCGCTGGGAATGATAGACACAGGCGAGAACGGACCTTATAACCTGCACCTTAGCCTTGTAAAGTTGTATTTCTAACGAGATCGGCAGGACAATTGGCCAGGGACTTACAGTCGGTTCTACAGGAGGTTAAGCTTTGAGAGAGATGGAGGAGATATATTGTTCATATCTCGTATCCAAAACCTCGTAGCAAACTCAATGTTCCATTTTCAGATACTAGTGATTTAGACAAGAAAATGGTAACACTGTTGTATATCCAATAAACCTAATGTACTGATTGCCAAACATTCTGTCGGTGATTAGGATATCATCACCAAGAGGGCATAATAATAACAAACGGGGTGCTTCGTAGCGGAAAGCCTTCAAAGTCGCCCCAACCCACAATATTAGAGTGATGGCCGACAGAGAAACAGTACCAAGGAAACAGTAGTGCGTATTAGTAAACCTAACGGTTGTCATAAGAAAGGCTACTTATTTATCTTCTTCACCATAAGAGGGTACGAGAAAGGTGTACAGACCCAAGAACGGGTGGACGTATTGAAGATGCTAAAGTTCTACCCCAAATCATTTGATTAAGGTCGTTATAGACACTCATATGGCCAACGGTCTGGGTTGCTGAGTTAAATCAAATCAAAAAAAGAGTAACAAGACTCGGTCTTTTAAGTCTTAGATACTGCAACGGACGTTCTTGGTGAAGTACCATCAGGCGCTTGAAGACTTATAGTACAGTCATATTAGCCCAAATAGGACGGGATGCAGAAGTCGTTGTTTTATATAATTACATATAGCAAAGATCCTCCGCTTCACACACCTCAATGGCCTGGGAAAGCAATCTACCAGTCCACTAATGGAAATCCTGGCAGGCCCCTAATAAGATAGATAGAGGAAAGGGGGGGGGGTACTACTTGTTTTTCACGTAAATTAAGGGGATTATTAGCAAACAGGTATTATTAGCATCAAATGGGTATTATTTTAACAACCTTTGAGACCAAAATAACAAGGGAGGGGAAAAGAAAAAAAATCTTGAATGGAATAATTTTATACATAAAGATGAACGCTGCTATCTCATGATTTAAGTTACCAAAGTGATATGTGTTCTTTAACAGATTTAGCCGCTGCTCGCTACAACATCATCCACCGAATATTGAAAAACCGGCGGACAAAGTTGTCGAGAATGGAGTAATTTCACGGTAGGTTTCCATTCATAACCTTTTCAAGAGGTTATGGATTGGAGATGTGTAAGATACATGGTTCGGAAGCTTCTTTAAGAAGTTGTCTGCTCCAAGAACTTCACGGACCTATCAATATCTGACCGTTACCGAGTGAGGAGTCGTAATTGGATGGGAAAGTGGCTTTCTTCACTTAGGAGCCACCACCAATATATTTTGATATCCCCCAAACAAAGTTAGAAGTACCGACCAAATAATCACCATGATCAGCTTTGCCCTTACTGTTTTGTAATACCGCAGATGGTATGAGCTTGGGAATTCAACATAGGGGTCAATGAAAACTGGAACAGACATGGGTCATTCTTGAATAACACCCAGCGTAATAAAGCTGAAGGGACACGGTACACTGTTTTTAAATACAAAGAAGTAGACAGAACAAAACTGAACGTCGTTTCAGTTTCAAACTTGTTTTATGAATCGCAGCCCGCTAGGGCGACCTCCTATTGCAAATGGACATAGAGAAACTAAAGGAACCGGAAAGAAAAAGAAGGTCCCTTTAGTTGCGGGTCTGTTCAAACAGACACGACAAGAGAATTTTTGTGTGTCTTTCGATCGCACTAAAAAAGCATTATTTTTTTTTTTTTTTTTTTTTTTTTTTTTTTTTTCATAAATAGTTTTTATAATGTTGTTTAATGCTAACGTACGTTAAAACACCATCATCTAGACTCTACTATTGATCCAAATAAATCGGGATCGGGGGCGGGGGGGTGCCTAAGGTTCCCAATTAGGAATCAATCAACTTTAATCCACAGCCATTATTGTCTTTTGATCACAATAATGGATGGATTTGGTATGATCGGAATTACAAAAGTATATCGACCTGTCTATTGATAATACAATGTACCAATTAAATTACCATAGATGTCCAACCACTCATTGGTGCTCCTTGTCGACACAAACGAATATTCAACTAAACACTCTATTTTGTGCTCAGAGAATCATTCAAGGAATTGGAAAATTCCTTGACCGGGTCGTGAAAAACCCGGATGATGATGCTAAAAAAAGAAAAAAAAAATAGAAATTATACAAATAAGTAGTACTTAAATAAGTATAATCAACACGCAGAGTATCTGGGAGGAAATTGGAAAAAACAAAATGGGCGCAAGATTTTGGACATCATTAATCTTTTGTATTTCATTTTTTCACCCGGGCTGGGACAATGTCACCCCGAACAATCTCGTTACATATTGGCGCAAGACGATTACAAATATCGAGGGCGGAACTGGGATCGCGGTCTGATTGTTTTCACGTCTTAAGTAAGGTGGCCCGGTTTTGTCTTGGATTTCCGATTGATGAACAAGAAGGAAAATGTGCACAATTGGATTTGGGAATCGCCCCCGGCTAGTGTCCTTTGGACCCTGCGCCGCCGCCACCAGTGGAAAAGCAAGCTAGCCCCCTAGTTGAAATGGGGAAGAGTGAATTTCCATCGCGAAAGTTCAATACACCACAGTTCCCCTACGGCTGGCTACCTGTTACGACTTCACACCAGTCGAAGAACCAACAGTGGTAGCCAATATAAGGACCACCAAAGGCCTTTTGATGGCAAAGGTGCCACAGAAGTTCAGGGGGTGATCATTGGTACGATGCAGGTGCTTCGGGTGAGGATGACAATGTGTGATGTGATGATGAACAAACCAATTTCCCAGGGTGTGAAGGGTCCGGTATTGTTTGTGTACGGGCCCGGGACATATTCACCGCGGATGGCTATTCCGCGCGATTATAGCGATTCCAACTTCATTTTTTTGCTTCCCGAGTTGCAGAGAAACAATCCGAACTAGGCAATCTTTCCGGATTCGCTCCGCTTCCGCTAATATTTTACCCTACAAGCCTGTGCTTCCCTTTGAATTGCCATTTGTAGCAAGTGTGTGGGCCCAAGCCCATAAGGGCCCATGCGGACGTGATTGTCCCCCACCTCCTCCAGTATATCACTGGCAGTCCTTGTGAGTGTCGTCACCGCCACTTTTTGTGGTTCGGAGCGTTTTGTGGGCGGGGCGTACTTAAACCCACAAGTACCAACCACCGGTGGCTCTCTTAAGGCCAAAAACATTGACACTCTACTAAACAAGCGAGAAAGGACTTCTATATTTTAGTCAAGCGCGCTAGTGCAATCAAAAACAGCGCAACTAGAATAGAAAGTGCTTCGCAAGGCGCCGGCTACCTTCTTACTGACAGCACAGGCAGGTGCTTGGCAATCAATTTTAGCGCTTGGCACGTAATCGTTTTTATACTCGTCTCACTTCGGTTGCAAAGGACTTTCTCCTTAGGCGCATGTCTCAGCAACGCAACCAAACGGGGTCGCTGTTATAGGACTGACCAAAAACATCTCACGAACACGACTGACGACAGCCATGCAGCACCTGTATGAAAGTAAGGTACCATCCCGTAAGGACAGGTTTTCTTGATAATAGCAAAGGCTGGAAGGTTTCGGTTGTATCGAAATTTTAAACCAATGCTCCACAGCTTGCTGCAGGCCCCGTCAATTCCTTTGAGTTTCGGTCTTGCGACGTACTCCCCAGGTGGAGTGTTTCCCGCGTTAGCTGGGCACCTGATCCGCGTAGACCAAGGGCGAACACTCATCATTTACGCATGGATACCAGGGATTCTAATCAGTTCGCTCCCCATGCTTTCGCCACCTCAGGCGCGGTTAGGGACACCCAGAGCAGATGCCTTCGCTTTTGGCCGTTCCTTGTAGATCTCGATTTCACCCCTACAACGACATTCACTCTCCTCTTGTATCACTCAAGTGAATTGGTTTCTAGAGGCATTCCGCCATTTTTGGTGATTTCACTTCAACCGGATTCACTGCCAAGTGCCCTTGACGCCAGTCAGTACCGAAGCAAACCTTGCCCCCCCCCCCCCGTCTTAAGCGGACTAGGATGCTTGGCACGGGGGTTAGCCGGGGGGCTTCTTCCCCGAGGCCTTGTCATGATCGCGCAACTCGACGAAAGAGCTTACAAGCGCATTCCAGTTTCACTCAAGCGGATATTGTGGTCGGCTTTCGCCCATTGTCCAAGATTCCCCAATGCTGCCCCTGTGGGAGCCGGGAAGTTCTGTTCAGTCTTCCCAGTGTGGGATGATAATCGAAAAGCACAAATTAAGATCATGGCTTGGTCAGCCTTTACCTGACCAACTACCTTATACTACGCAGGCTCATCAAACAGCGCTTTTCAGCTTTCTTCAGGATTTGGCCCGAACTGTTCGGCAGATTCCCACGCGTTACGCACCCGTTCGCCACTTTGTTCTCAACTCTTCTCACCTCCTGGGCGAGACAAGCTACCTTTAGCTAGGAGCCTCTTTTCCTTCTGCCCAGCTCCCCGAAAACAACGTTCGACTTGCATGTGTTAAGCATATAGCTAGCGTTCCTTCTGAGCCAGGATCAAACTCTTCTTTTGAGTATGATTGGGCCCTGCAGTGGTAGAACCTGGTGAACCGGGCGTACTATTTCCCAACCTTCTGTGAACTTTTCTTCTCTTATGATTTTTGCTTAAGTAGAGGTTCTTTACCGGTGACCCAGTTGATTCGGCCCCCACTATCCTTAAGGATAAAATAAGATCTCTTGCTTTGCCCACAAGCCCTACTAGCGTAGCAAGTCTTAGTCGCGCTGTGGTGTGGTGTGTGTTGTTTCTAGCGAAGGCTCCAAGAGCGATTCTGATTCTTCAATTTGGTTTTCTGTATGGAAATGAATCTTTTAATGAAAAAAACTGCCTATTACTGTGAGAGGGGTTGGTCCTGGTAATGACTGGGGGTTACGGTCGGGGCAAAAGCACACACTCGTTCCCGCAGCCCTTGTTGCAGCTGTGATAGGGACTCAAGGAAGGGCCGAAAAAGTGTCTTAAACAAAAAACCTTCCAAATGGAATAAGCTACTATAACTTTCTTTGTCGTCAAAGGAAAATGGAATCATACCTTAGTTAAGGATCTCCCTACTCGTATGTAGGAGGATCTACTACCTTCCTTCTAATCGGTTCGAAGAGATAAGGAAACGAAACAATAAAGGTTCACTTTCATTGGTGCTTCCCCCTACACGTATATTGGGGCGAGAGCGGGCGCTAGCTTCCTAAACAGGATTTTCTATGAGGTAGAGGCTGGATCAATAAAAGAAAGATAAGGAAAGTGTACAAGATTCCAATCGGGCCACCTTCCTTTAAGTTGTGGCTAAAAATAAGCCTTGGTGATCTATCTTCCTTCTCTTAGGCCCCTAGACCATGATGTATTAGATCCCCATGAATGAGGAAAGGTATTTTCAACTAAGGTCTTAAAGTCCAGCCCGGTGATGAATCTTCTTCCACTCCCCAACCTCTAAGGAGTCGTAGAGCAATGTCTTTATTGGCAGTTGCGCAACCTTCGATTGAAGCTACTTCTGCGGATTGCGACAGCACCCGGCCTTGGATCAAGGCTCTCACTCGCTCAAGACGTCGATGCGCCACCGGGTTGACCCCTTTCTTACCAGCATGGGGAGTGGCGATGGATGCCAAGATGAAGACTCCTCAGCGCCAATTAGGGGGTACAAGAGATAGTTGGATCGTAAGACTTTCTCTCACATCCCACTCCCTTCCATGAGATAGTCAATTTTAGCATCTTTGAAGAAATAATATTGAGAAAAATTAAAGAAGACGATAATTGAATTGATTAACATGAGATGAGAACACTCTATTCATGTCCGAGTTCTACGATTCGGGTTCAGGGGAGTTTCAAACAATTAAAGAAGTGTGCTTTATTTCCTGTACTCCAACCTCAGTAGCTCAGGCGATAAGCGAGTGAATTTCAAGCCAGGGAAACTTCCTATTAGGAATGGCTTCCTTTCAGGTTGTGTTGTTACAGACCAGACTGTTCTAACAGGGCAGGGGAGACGGATAACTAATCTAATACAGTACAGCTATGATCGGGCAATAGCGCAGATAAGATCAGACTGAATGTGTGAAGGATATGGTTCTGGTTCTCTTCTGTCCCGTTCCTTCAATCAAAGAAGAATCCATGCCCAGGGCTAGTGCCAGCGCATAGTCAGAGTCTTCCCTGCGTGCCTAACATCCACTCCTTCTAGTCGAGTGCCTTGCGGCGCCTTTAACGATGAGAGAAGCGAGAGCGAAGCGAAAACTCAGCGGCACTGGTACCCATCAAACTC
Source organism: Solanum habrochaites (assembly GCA_027704765.1). Taxonomy (NCBI): domain Eukaryota; kingdom Viridiplantae; phylum Streptophyta; class Magnoliopsida; order Solanales; family Solanaceae; genus Solanum; species Solanum habrochaites. The sequence goes on from JAKWJA010000585.1 coordinate 8,193, forward strand.
CATTTCCCGTTGCGTAAGTGAGGATTGCCAGTCATCATAGGCTGATTTGAAATCTTTCGTAGCCTTCATCTGTCGATTGGCATTCGATACTGGTTTCATAGATGTCGGCGCTTTTAGTCATCGGCTATCGCCATTCATGATAGCCGCAACTCTGCCCGTCCCTATTCCATTAAAGAATCGAATGGGAATTGATTGAAACAACTGGGCAAATCCCATATCTTTCCATCTCTTATGTCGCAAACATTGCTTCCTTTCTTGCTTCATGAAGCCGAGCCTTAACAGACATCTCTTCCATTTCGTAGATGGAAGATCGGTGAATCAATTCAATTAGATGCTGCCTTACTAGATGCGGTGCTTGTCCCTCGATCTGAATTGACAGCAACTTTCCTCAGGTCGAACGCTATCGATTCCTGGCACGATGAGAAAAGGGGTTGAATCATACTTTACCTTAACCGAATCTACTTGGATTCCGATTCCATTCCATTAAGGATTCATTCCCTTCATGTCAAGGAAGGAGTTCAACGAAGTCATCCTCTGACACTGGCTGTTCTTTCTACCTAACTTGCGGCTCTTTCACAAAGATCGTGTGAGCTAATTTTCCGCTCAACCCCTTCCTTACATCAAAGTGGATTTCGCTCCCAGGCCTTGCATACTAAGATTATTTTATCCGTGCTTGCTTTCGTGGAAAGTCTCAACTACAAGGAAGTATGGCAAAAGATAGTTTATCCCTGCGGGGGGACTTCAACTCAGTACGGGCATAGAAGTACAGTCTACTCTATTTAGCTCTACTGGATTTCTTATACCTATACCAGGAACCCGAGCTACCTATTATGGTTGAAGTTCCGATGGAACCAGGTATTCCCCTCCTGAGCCCAAATTACCCGCACAGGGAAAGATCTCAATAGGCTTGGGGTGGGGGGAAGGCTCCACCTACCGGGTCGGGGAACGAAATAGGAGTGGGGGAAGAGTCGGCAACAAAAATCAATTGAATAGACAGAGAGCCGGTAAGCTAGTCGATTAAGAAGTCGACTAGTTTAGGGCGCCGCCTTCCTGACTTCTAAAAGCGGGGGTTTATGTCCAGAGCCCTATTCTGGGTACAGAGGCGCGTAGCCGGACAAGTAGGTTGCAAACTGGTGAATCAATAGGCTTGGCTCCTGCCTCGCTCCAGGAGGAATCTATCATCACAATGCGAAGATAATCGGATTAATACGAACGGGACTTACTTTTCAGAGTGATCTTTCTCGATTTTCGGAACGGAAAGGCATGGTTGAAGGCAAAAAATTCGGTGTTAATTCGCCATTTTTAAGAAAAGAAGGAAGGGTGTAGAAAGTCCTGCCTTACTTATTTTCCATCAAGTAAGAGAAGGGGGGTTGAAGTTATAGTAGTCGAAAAAGTGATAGAAGGTTAATCTGTACTCAGTCGTATGTATTAACCAGGCCAAGTTGATCAGTTCGCACTTTAGAAATAGGCTAAGAAAGTCATCGGTTTGAATCCGGGAAGGGCTTTTTTTCGATATGCCGCTCCTCCACAAGGAGCGAGAGAAAAATACTGACTATATGTCAACCTTTTTTTCTTTAGAGGCGCTTCTCTCTCTATTGAAACCTTTCTGGGGCATTTCGCTGTTAGAGTAATGACCCATTCGACAACTGGTAAGTGTTCATGTGTTCCTTTTAGTGATATGGGGGTTGATCCTTATTTTGAGATTTTTTGGTTTTCGTCAAAGAGAAAATACCGGTTTATTAATTATTGATTTGATTCTTATTTTATTTAGTATCTCTTTATTATATTTTCTAAGGAAACTATTTGCTATCCCATTTAGGGATTTGTGTTCTCAGCTCTCTCTGGGATTTGCTTTAGTGTCGGGGAACTTCTCTTTCGGGCCCTTTCCGGGCAAAGCAAGGGGTGGGGGGGGGGCTGAGTTTGAAAGGAATCATTTGGGGATTGATGTACTCTTGGAATCATGGGAAAATCTACGGAAACGGCAACGTCGGTGGATCAGCCAGAACCAGAACCAGGACATTGTGCCGCCTGCTATTCAAGTAGCTCGCCGGGGGAACGAAGTTTGGTCATCGAATCAGACCCCACGAGTTGGTCCCCCTATCCGTATCAAACTGGAGAAGTGAAGGGCGGGGATTCAGTTCAGTTATCCAGCTGGACTTGGCTCCTTAGCCAAAGACTTCTATACTCCCCATATCGGGGGGGCATCAGTAACCTAGCCAAAATAGAGGCAAAAAGACCTATTTCAAGGTCCTGTTCGAGATTCTAGGATCATGGCGGTCATATCCAACGGGGGATTGGCGGGTGACAGGGGACTCGGGCCCTCGAGAAGTCCGCGACCGCAAGGGAGAGGCATTCCTTGGATAAAACCTGTATACCTTCTTCGGATCTCGAATCGAGGGGAGTCAATTCAGAGTCCTTCTCCTAATAAAAAAGGGAGGTACCCCTGCGAAGGGGTGGGGACGAACCACTCTACCACATAGTGGAGTGGATAGCTAGGACACTAAATGGCGATCGGTACAACAATAATCCTTATTTGATTGTCGAGTTCATCCACACTCCATCCTTGTAGAGGAAGGAACTGCTTGCTTGCTGGGAGCTTATGAGCGGTAACGTCCACGTACGGCTCCGTGAGAAGGGCGGTGGACAGAAATGGGCCGTGTTGTACCTCAATCTTCATCTCAATGGGGTATTGCTCTTTTTTTGGGAGAGTATGCCAATATGATCTTATGAGGTGCGGGGCTTTGCATCGGCATTCGTTGGGCTTCTCTTGTCGGGAGCCTGCGCCCCGGCTTTTTGGGCAATAAACCCCTCCGCCGAGACTAGTGTAGGGGTCCTGACGGAGCTTTCGGAAAAGGTAAGGCCTTGTGGAAGCACGCAAGAAAAAAAAAAACAAGAAAAAAAAACCCAAAAAAAAACCCAGCGGCGAATCCTCAGATGACCTATCTAAGATTAGGGGGGTCCTCAGTAGTGGTGACCTGTCAATCTTCCACGGACTGATACATGTAGCGAATGCTCTACGGGAAAGGTTGACTCCTGCGTATGGAACCTGGGGGTGCTCCGAGAAATCCTTTAGTTCTAGTCCACTCAGAGGGGTGGCGGACACACCTGCGCAAGATTACAGGTGTACAGTTACAAGATGGCGGGGAAGGGAAAAAGAAAAAAAAGGAAATGGAACGGGAGGGAGGAAGAAAAACGGAAAGGAGGTAAGGCGGGAGGTGGAGCCGGAGGCGGGGAAAGGATTGGTAAGCGGGGTGAAGGGGTTTTTTTAGGATTATTTTTAGGGAAGGGATCATCTTACGGTCCTGGTAGAAGTGGAGACCATTCTCAAGAACGAAAAAGAGTTGCGTGAGGAAGCCCTATGAGTCAACTGAAACGACGGCAGGAGGAGTGCCTTTCTATCAATAGGAGGGTCCAAAAAAAAACGGGCTTTGCTCCCCTTTACAATATGAAGAAAGAAATAAGGGTCGAAGTTTAGACCGCTCACAGTAGTTCTACCTATAGAAAGGATCATGAAAGAGGAGACAACCCATTTATGATTCCAGCCGAGAAGACTAGTAAAAGGAAGGATCAAGAATGTTATATATTTCAGGAGCTAGATTAGTTGGTGATGAACAAGTAAGAATTGCCTCAACCAAAATTGATGGAATTGGCCCTAAAAAAGCCATTCAGGTTCGTTATCGATTAGGTATCAGTGGAAACATAAAGATAAAAGAATTAACTAAGTATCAAATCGACCAAATTGAACAAATAATAGGTCAAGATCATGTTGTTCATTGGGAATTGAAGAGGGGAGAACGAGCAGACATCGAACGATTAATTTCGATTTCTTGTTATGTGGATTCGTTCATAAGATGGATCGCCATACGCGGTCAACAAACCATACTAATGCTAGGAACTTGTCGGCAGCTAATTCGGAATGAAAGAAGTCTACGAAAGCCTTGGTACTTGTCTGATCAATCACACTGATAGCTTCATAGTTTACTGAAATTTTATGTGAATGACGTGACAGCTCTTCAATCCTATTCGGTTGATTAGATATGTCACGAAACAAAGTGATCCGTTCTGTCTCTCTTTTATTTTCGGATTCCGAGGATGGCCGGCCGATCTAACAGCACTTTACGAGGAGCCGGACGGACGAAGCCTCCTCCTCAGATAAGATGTCTTCGACGGCTACTCCCCGGCAAGGAAAGAACTTCGTTTCTAGTGTGATTGTTTTGGCGAGATTCGGTCAGGAGGGACAAAAGAGAGATCGTTCTATCAGTCAAAAAGCAGATACGACCCCCATGCTCCATGGTCCGCTTACCGAGGAATAGCAAGGAGGACACGGGGGCCAGAGCAAGTTGGGGTTGGGGTATAGAGCCGTGAGCCGGTGGGGGAGTGGAGTGAACAGAGGACGTGCTGTACGGTTCATTAGAAGATATGAAAAAGTAACTTTTTTGTTGGGCACTGTCACTCCTCTATATTCGGAAATATGCTCTTAGGAGCATTACGATCGGCAGCTAAAATGGTCCCTTATGAAGTCCATTGGTCTATTCCTTATTGTGGCCTTGTGAGGCGCGTTTGGAACGCGGGGGGAGCAATCGCTCGGATGTTCCCCTAACCCAACCCGGGAACGGACCGGAGGGAACCGAAGGAATGAGGGAATGTCCGCGTCTCGTGGCAAGATCATTTTCATGTGGGTCATAAGGCGGGGCAGTTTATCTGATCAAGGGCTGGGGCACAGGGTCCTGTACTATCCAGGTGCGAAGAACCGAGGTGACTGCAATGAGCAGAAATCTCCCTCCGGGCCTAAAGACGAGCCAAACACTCGAAAAGTGAGAGCAAGGGATCCACCCAACGAAATTGGACGAGATCAAAGGAGGGTAGGGAGGCAATAAAAACCCTGCCTTTCAGAGACCTAACCCAACCCGGTCCCGTCTGATCTGGAACTGCGAGAATAACTGACTACGCTCGTGCATAAGGGGTCATTCTCCCAAACGGACGGGGCCAAGCTTTACCGGTTGTTTAAGTAGGTTGGGTGACAGATCGTCCATAGGGAGATCCGGGATATAAACCAGGGCAACAAAAGGGCGCATAAGACGATGCCGCACGTTTCATTTTCGTGGAAGTCCACGGCAGAGGAAAGGGTTGAGGTTGATGGCGCGGTTCTGCTTCTTATCAGAGAGGGGCGTTTCAGCCACTTGACTGTAAGGAGAGGGGCGTCGAAATCCTTTCTATTGGTCTTGCGTGGCAGTCGGAATAGATGATGAAGGCGGGCCGCTTTTCGAGGACCCTATTCTAGTAATAGGCGGCAAAGGAAATAGGAAAGGGGGGGCTGACTGATGAGTGCCCTCTTTAGGCCGTTACTTTAAAAGGCTCTTTATGTGGAGCTAACATGGTTGGCTCATACAAGCATAGCCAAATCAAGATGAGATGGGACGGCGTTCAGACGCCGCAGCGGCACTACCATAGGGAAAGGCCCGCCCCCGCGAAGCTTAACATAGAAGAGATTCCCGCCGTAGCAGCAGTCTCTATGTGAATCTATTCCGACCGGCAAGGGACCCAAATAGGGGCACCCTTCGGGATGGGAATGGATCAGTCCAAATGAATCATTTGATGTAAAGCACTCCGTTGCCGTCTTCGTCGCATCGATTGGATTTAGTCAGATAGACCACGGCGTGTGGTCTGCACGCTGCAAAACACTTGTTCACTCACACTATAACACCTCGCCCCTTTTTCCTTTCGCGGGTTGGCTCTTTTGGCTATAACACTTAGTCCACATGTGTGTCAGTAGTTTTTCACGCTCTCCAATGGCATCCCCCACCAACCCATTTCCTTGCCATTGAGCAGATTGCTGCGAGATTGTGGAGCTATCCCGGGAGCATTAACCTAGTAGTTCATGGGGCTGCCTTCACCTCAACATATAAAAAAATAAGGGCGGGCGGCCGAAAAGGAACCAGCCCTGCATCTTCAAGAAAGCTTGTTTGGTAGCGATGCCACTCCACTCGGACAATGATGAACATGAAAGGTGCCGTCCCGCACACTTTCTCCCATGCTGAGGCACAGGCAGTGCCTCGGAAAGCACGGGCGAGCCACATGCAGGGAAACTTGCACGTGTGGTTCTGGCCGGGGACCCAGGGTATACTGAAACTAATATGTGTGAGGTTCCCGTAATTCGAGTGAGAGTTGTCATGGCGCAAAAAAAGCAGGATATGGTCGTATTCCCTTGTCACTGATGGTATGTCTTTATTCTCGTCTAGCAATAAAACTAACGAGCTCCGTTTGATCTCCCGAAAGCGGAAGTGAATCAGTTGCAGGCTATATAATGTGGAATAGCGCGGGAGATGCGATCCTTAAGAGTTCACTGTTGGCGGAGCCAATGACCCGGGGTCCGGGGACTCCATTTTGCACTGAAACCAAGGGGCGGGTGGGGATTTCTGCCTTGTTACAAAAAGTGAAGTTGGGTAAAGAAAACTCTCTCATTGGAGGAGCACGGTTTAGTCAAGTAGAACAGGGTGCGCTGTTGATGCTACGATCGAACAAATAGTGGGGGCGGGCCATGTCTGTACGATGAATATGCGTTAGATTTAGAAAAGGTCAATCCCTCCCCTACGACACCAAAAAAACGGGCCGAACTCTAAACAGCCCCCGCTTCCTAGAAACATATCGTGGAACGAGACCTAATAAGGGTCATATTGGATCCTTGGGAACCATCACAAGTACGGCCGGCCTATATATATTTGAACGAAAATGCCGTGTCGTCCAGCGGAGCCTAGAAGAAGGTGACTCGCGCAGACAGCTGACTCCTTTTCAATAGAAAAGAATAGCCAAACCAACCCAGCTGGCTGGTCAATCTCAGAGATCGTATCGGCCGGCAAACCGGAGACGGACGACCACGGTCCCGGCCTTACCAGCACCGGAGGTGTACTAATCAATGAACCCACGAAACCAACTTTCTTTTATGACAAAATAAACCAAGCCTAAGCGGTCACGACATCTTGTTGATATTGATTGAGTTGGAGGGACTGGACTTTCGCTGACTGAATCCATCCATAAACCTAGACCGCGGTAACCTTCGTAACCAAAGCGTCCGAACAACATCCAAAAGGTGACCTGGGTTTTAAGTAGGGGGGCAAAGGAGGAGCACGTGGAATGCCGACCACTACTAGCCACTAGTGGCTGAGATTAATTAAAGCGAGCAGCAACTTGTATAGGTTGGAGGGAGCTTAAAGAAGCAAAGCCCCTATAAGAGAAAGCATTGCGCGCTAGCCTTAGCTAGCTAAACGTTTTTTCAGTGGCTGTGTTAGTTAGTTGTAGCAGCGCCTTTCCCTCTTCTCTCACTTTGAAAGATTTTTACGTCATTTTTATGAGGACATGGTCGAGAGAGGTACGTACATCGTGTAAAACCATTTCCTTTTTTCTGTGAGCTTGGTTTACTTGACGAAGGGTTTGCAGTAAATTTGAGGAGAGGAATAAATACCTGTCTCGAATTTTGGGGACCCAACGGAGGACCGCTTATTGGGAAATTATCTTCTTGGTCGTCATCAAGAAGTTGACGTCCGGGGGCTTCCTCTTTCCTTTAATATAAAAGCGGGTGAATGAAGTGAAGTCCATCCTAAAGTCCAAATATCTACATCAACCCACTAGAGGTTCCTGAAGGAGAACAAATTGTAAGGCGTTGAAAGGAAAGAAAAAACCTTTAAGAAAAGCTGTGCAAGACCCTCGTTGATTGATATAGAACACATAAAGGGGAGAGTCACACGTCTCCCTTATTCCTAAACTAAACAATTAAAATCTTTTTTGGAAAGGGCCACTAACAATGCGATTATCCATAGTAAGCAAGAAACTGAAGCCTCTCTTTTTATTTATGTGAGTGTACCGGCTTGGAATTCACTTTCACTTTCGGAAAGGATTTCTTTCTCCTAAAAGTAGGTGTTCGCTCCGCCGCACAAACAGGTTCGAGATGCGAACGTAGATAACATCGGGTGGGTCCATTCTCACCATAGCAGAGCTTGAAGCAAGGGTCAACTTTAGCGGGGCCTCTATCGATTAGAGCTAAAAGACAGTCATTCATTTAATCCACCCTCGACCTACTAAGCAAAAAGGCTGATCAACTACAGAACAATAAGAAATAACATAAAAAATAGCGCCAGCCACAGAGCGCCCGCTCTAAAAAGATGCCCTCCGGCATTCGTGTCCTTCCAAACTAGCCACCAATATCCAACACAAAACCCAACGATTATAAAAGAGAAATGAATTACAGACATCAGTGAATGAAATAAGGCGAAAAAAAAAAAGACTAGGAACGAGCAGGGGAGGGAGAATGGTCCACCTAAAGTACCGAGCATTTTAGGGGTCTAGCAGCGCTGATTATAAAAAAACCGGAAGATTCCAATCCAGGGCGCTTGGGACTGGATTGAATCTTAGTTGAGAGAGGGCTAAGAAGCCGAATGTTAACGAAAATGGTTTTTTTTTTGCAACAACCCTTTTTGTCCGCTTCAGCTATGCTATATAGATGGGATACCTTTTGAATTAAAACAGAATATGTAGTAAGTAGATCTAGAATAGAATCCAGAGCAGCTAAGAAAAAAAAAGGGTTGAACCCGGCTCACAAACCAGGAGATCTGGGGGCTTTCGCCCGCTCATCATCAATCCCATTCTACTACTCTGTTAGTACAAATTCTTGTCAGTCTCCGAGGGACATCGAAGACTTGGAACTACATCGATAGACAAAGCATTTTCCTTCCTCACTACTATCTCGAGAGAAGCAATCGGCTTGGGATGATGTCATTGGTTCTTTTCTTCTCTTTCCCTCTCGGGAGCTTCCTTTCGGAGTCGACGTGCTTCCTTATTCGCGAGAATTTCCTCCCTCCGGTGCTGTCTCCTCACTAAGCACTCTTCTTGTCGTTTCAACCTTTCCTCATATCTAATTTGGCCTGAAGTCTTTCTTTAGCCTGATCATATAATGGTGTCTACTTCTTGGACATAGGATGTGATACACCCATTCTTCGTTTACTAACGTAGAACTCATACTACGCCGGATTTGATGTTTCAAAGAAGTAGGTGGTTGTTAACCACCGAAGTCTAGTTGATGTTTACATATGTAACTTAACCTATTCTATTTATATTAGAGACTTTGACTATGTCGTCATCTATCTGTTATCGGGAATGGGTCTTTTGTCCTCTGGTATCGGGCATCCGGAATCAGTATCGTTAATTGGCAATTTCTCTCTTGTGCCATTAGCGAATCCCTTTAGAGGAGTCGCCCGGTCATCCCTTGCAATGAAATTGGGAAATCTTTCACGCAATAGCGCGTGTTTGAAGTCCTACTAAGCTAAAGAAGCAGATGAAGCATCGGGTCTTGGAGAAGAATAAGATCACAGAGCACAGCAAACCGCTAAACCATGTGCGCGTGATTTTGCTCGCCTATCATGAGTTTGACTTGCGCTCTAAAGCTGTCTTTTTGAGGAAGACCGGAGAGAACCTTTATGACATTCTTGTGGATAAAGCAGTCGGTGAAGCCTTTTCTTATGTTGTTTAAGACCCCTTATCGGGAAACTCTGGCAAGGTATATTATTCCTTTTTCCCAGTGGGTGCAGGCTTCATCGAAAGGCTCTCCGCCTCGTGGCATTATTGGGTTCGCTTGCAAACAACACTTCTAATCTCGCCTATCCTTTCCGTTAACTATTGAATATTCACAATTGCATTACCCTCCTAGAAAGCATTACTTGTTGACCGCCCAGCCATATCTTGACCCTTTTTCTCGAATTGGTCCAGTTTTCGATTGTGGCCACATTCCTTCGACCGGTCGTAAAGGAGAAGAACTGGAGAGGAGGAGTATGGCTATGCGCGACTGACTTGGCTGCTTGCTTCCTTTGAGGAATTTTGGAGTGAAGGCAATGCAGTCGATTGAGATTGATTCCTACAGAACCAGACTTGATTCAATCATACATGATAGGAGAGAAAATCGTATGATTAAGAAAGAAGGGTCTCTGCCTTCGCTAATACAATTAAGGGAACCCTGACATGAATCCAGTCCCGTCTTCATAGTGGAGGAATTCTGATCCCGATAAACTAAATAGCGTCAGTGAGAATGCCAGTCGCTTCTCTTTCAGCTTCTTAACCGCGTGGGGCCTTTCCCTCTCTTTCTCTTTTTTTGGAAGGTAACCGTCCAGTCCTTGGAAGTGAGGTTTTAGCAATCATTCCAACCCTCTTACTCTAGTTCAGCAGTTTTCCTGAAGCCCTTCTGCTATCATTCTAGTTTTAGTTAAGTGACGGCCGTGTTGATGTTCGACCACATCACGTTTAACTCGCAACCCAAGGAATGTCCGATATGCGAACAGAAACCGAAGGGTGGGTTACGCGAAAAACAAACCAAAGCAGATTTAGAGAAGGATAGGAATGATGATCTATCGTGTACGCAGGGGATCGCTATTGGAATAGAGCCGCGTGAGATACTTTTTCAATCGAGGGCCAAGGGTTGACAGTACTATCTCCAGTTGGGCGAGAAGTGGCTGTCGTCCAGGCATTTCCCCCTCTTTCATCAATGGAAAGAGCTTTGTCCCGCCTATCGAACCGCTTCCACCTCTGGAATCGGAGAGCCGCTAAATAATGAGGTTCGGCATCTGCTGAGAAGGGACAAGAAGGGTTGGATCCGCTATAAAGCAAGACGTCCGGGGGAAAGAGTTAGAAGTATGAGTTCAGTTCCGATTATAGCATTAGCCGCACTTGGGCGACGGACGAACTAAAAGCAAGTCTTTTTAGCATAAGACTTAGATAAATATAGGCTGTTAGCATCCCGTTCTGAGATTAAGGGAAACGGCAGTGAGGAGAGGGAGAGTGCTTAGCGATATATTAGAGGAAATATAAACTATGCAAACAAAGGATATGACGACATCGATATTATATCCTTTCAGTCAGGTATATACTTCTCCAAGTAAGCTTTCCTCTCGGCTTCGTTAACTAGACTTGAGAACAGCGCCTGATTCTTTTTTCCGCTTTTCCGTACTGCGTAATACACTAATGCTTTTCATTCCATTAAGCTATACCTTGCCGTGAACCAGGACCTCGTGTTGCCTAGCAAGCAAGGGGATGCTCTAAGGCGGCAACGGCTTTCGCGCTAGCGCGCTTAATCAATCCGTTGCTTCTTTCCTAATCCCATCGGCCATAACGTGGTCTATCTGGGTTGGTCTAACTCCTTGGCTTGGATATGGTTATTATTCCCGGGTCACAGTAAGAAAGGATAAGCTATATATAAATAGACCACGAATGGCTTCGTAAAGCTCCTCGCAATATATCGTTAGGAGGATGGGACGACGTGACGGATTGGAAAGCACTTTTACCATAGCCACTTCTACCGGTATCAGATGACCACTGGGCTAGGCTTATACGATCTCGTTTATAAGCTATTCTAAGAGCTAAGAGGAAGGAAGAAGCAGCGGATTAGCGACATCTAAGACTAGTTTCGCTTCCTTACTCGCTTACTACAGCTGCTTATTTCCTCTTATCGACAAGCAAGGAGTTTTCTCAAACAAAAGCAGCTTGCAACGATGAACTAAGGAGTTCTTTCGCAGAGACAAGGGAAAACAATCATTCAATGAGGTATGATACCACACAAGAAAGACAAGTTGCAGCGGATCGTAGACCAATGAACAAGTGTATCTATTTATTTGCGACATAAGTCTCAGCTTACAACCGATTAGCGACCGAACGTCAACGAATGAAAGGAGGGAATCAAGCCGGTGAGCCAATTCCGTTTCAGGTACGACAAGTCCATTTTGCACTTGAAGTGAGCTTGAGTTTGCCTGATCGTCTGTAGGATTGGCCTCGCGAGTAGGGACTTTCTTTATTGTATCGATCTTTCAGACTGGCTCAATAGGGTCCCATACCTTCAAAAGAATAAGGCGGAGGAAGGGCTAATTCTGGAAGATAGTAGGCCCTTTCTTCAGAATAATCAATTAGGTTATCATCCTGCGCACGTCTCGAAAAGACTTTGGCGCCTTCCCCACAGGGACTCAGTCTTGCTTCCATCGCCTTAGCCTTTGCTATGCCTCGTCTTTCCTTCTTCGGGCTAGGGCACCTAAGAGCAGACTCAAAAGGGAAGAGCGTGGTCTTGGGTTTAGTCTAAAAATCCATTCACATCGATACGGGGAAGGGAACCAATAAGAAGCATTTCCAGGCCTATCAAACAAAATATAGGTTTCCCTTTCCGTGCGATAGGGGATAAAATACGTTTTCATCGACATCTTTCTTTTTGATTCAGCTATCTTTTTTATGTCACTTCCATTGAAGGTCGGGTATGTGCCACTTATACCATCAGCAGATGGATTAATTACCACTAGTTCCATGCCACCCAGCATCTTGCACGAGACGTAGATCGGAAAAATACGTGTTTTATGTTTTCTAAGGAACTTGGTTTCCACCGGACGGCTCAGAGCACGCCCATCCCTCTGCCGTTAGTTAACAGCAAGCCATCGTAAGAGACGTAGGAAAGCAAGAGATGAAGCAGAAAAACAGTCTTCGAATAGGATCCTCCGAACCGCTTACTTTATATAATTCGAACTATTTTACAAGGAAGCCCTTATGCCCTCAACCAGGCAGGAACAACAGAGAATTCAAAGCGCTAAATAGGAAATCGGAAAAAGGCCAAGCTACGAACAGTACCCCTTTCTTCAACAGTAAATAAGCTCAAGAGCTAGGTATTCGATGTCTAGGTTGAGGCTCATCATTGAAAGCTTGGACGTTAGATATGGTCGTTTCCCATTGAAAGAAAGTAGCCAGATGCTTGTCGAGATTTAGATTTGAATGCTAACCCCCCCCCATGGACATCAGTTATTGTGTTTCCTCCGTCAGGAGGTCACGAGGTGAGGTCCTGAGAGAGTAGATGCTTAACACATGGATCGGTGAAAAGAAAAGGATGGGTTGGCAATAAAACGGCCATTTCATATTTTTTTTACGCAATTTAAGGATTAAAGGAAATCGAATCACTTCTTCACTTCAGACTGGTGAGAATTTGAATTGGATAAAGGGAGGTTTTCCCTCCGCTTTTAAACGTCTTTTCCCCGCCTGTTCAAGGCACCTTTGATGAAACTTCGCTTTCCTTTCCTGGTGGTATTACTACCATACTATCGAAATGCAAAAGAGTCCCCTTTACCAGGCTCAGCACGAAATCATTCTAAAAAGTGTATTTACAGGTACCAAGCGCCTATCCGTTCTAAAAAGGTTGGAATGAAAAACACATTTCGAAAGCCTAGGAAACCGCTTTCGTTACTTCACTTCTGCGCTTCCGTTCCCCACCCCTTATTAGTATAGTTACGAAAAGTATAGTTCCCCATCAGCTATTCGGTATATTGATAGTTCCAGGGAAAAGCGGATAAGACGCGGTATCGGGACTAGTGATGTACGAATTACGAAAGCGCTCTGTGTCATCCACTAGAAATATGACAATACAATAAGGACAACGGGGAAGGGAAAAGAAAGGAAAGCACTGACCTATATTCGCAGCTTTAGGGGTACAGTTCTAAAAAGCCTATTTAAATCCCTTCGCTAAAGGTTTCACTCTATAATCTGATGAGTCACCACGGAAAGCGAATTCGAGAAAGGTGAAAATAGGACTTCTATTCCGATTGTTCAGCTATTCCGCGTTGAAAGAGGCGGTACCGTAGAGGGACTAATTGCTTGCCCGGGTTGAAGGGAGTCGAACCAATCTATCGTTCAAGGTAACAGGGTATTAAGAAAATCGGCATGGGGTTCCGTACCTTATACTGTTAAAAGCGACTCTAAATTACATATAATAAGAACACGTCTTTACTTCACGTCTTTTCGGTTAGATAATGGACGACGATAAGCCACCGCCCAGTAGTGCTCTCTGAGCTTGATTGCTCCGAGCGGTAGGTCACAATCTGAATTTCAGACTGAAAAGCGGAAAGTAATAAGTTCAACGGGTAAGAGAATGCGTTTAACCGATTGAAAGCGTGATAAGCGTCACTAACGGTTTATAGCGACTGGGCGTTGTTTAACTGTAAACTCACCGGAGGGACAGATACGTTGTGGTTTGAGTTCGCTTATAGAAGTGTGGAATCGACCTATATTATTTCAACTAAAGGTAAAGGCCTTTTCGCTTCACTGGATCGACGTCAATTGGTTACCGGTTGGTGTTCCTCATAGTGCATTGACTCGAACTCATAATGGGGTTTGAAAATAGCGCGTCTGAAAACGGTCTGGGAAGAAAAGCGCAATCCATGTCCGGTGGGGTAAAATAACCTAAGTGGGGTTTATCGTCTCTAATGAAAGGAACCGATAGTAGGAAAGAACCCTTACTTTCAGGAGAGTTGAATCTCACATCATAAATTTGGAAGAGTTTGAATAGGACTATGTGAGTGCCAATCCGAAAGAAGTACTTCCCGGGGAGCGGAGAGGCATAGGGCCTGCCTACGAAGCGAAGCGCCTCTTTGCTTGAAACTAAAAAGTATGAACCTGACAGATAAAGACGGACATAGCGGACCATTAGCGACATAAAACAGAAAGAAATAGGAAAGCGGCCATAAGCCCTCCGATCGAGTAGTAAAGACAAAGGGAAAGGTTGAACAACACTGTGCGTTCCAGACCTGATTGAGAAAGAGCGTTAATAGTTGTGTGTGTCGTACGGGGAACCGAGTTCGCACTCCCATGTTGCCCAACACAACAAAAGGGGCTTTACTTTCAGTAACTTCTTTCACTCGTTCTGTCGTCTCATTTCAGCTTTCAACCGCATTTCCACCACGATTTTTCTCCAAACGAGAAGCTTTGGCTAGCCGTTCACTCACTCTCGATGGTCTGCCATTTAGTTCGTTCGTTGTAGCAGAGCGAATAATGTTGCCGATGGAGGTAGCTGCATGCAGCATAAAGAAAAGAGATTGAAATCCGACAAGCCCTTGTCTTCATCTGTGGACGTTTGGGGTGGCGTTGATCCAACACACGAGCACCTCTTCGTGCTTTACCCACTTAGTGTACCTTAGGATTGAGGACTTATTTTCTCGTTCTGTGTCTGTGGAATTGGGTTGGGCTGAAGGCAAGAGATGAGGCTTCTCGGTAGTAGAGGGAGTCAAGCTCAGCTAAGGCTTAGAAAGTTGCAATTCGTAAAAGCAGTAGTAGCAACGATAGTGGTTCCTCGGTCTCAGTCATTCAGTCAAGCCGAGGCAAAAACCGGGTAATCATAAAGCAAGCTGTTGCTTTAGTCAAAGAAGTGCCCTGCAACGGCCAGAGAAAATGCATCTTCCATACCATCATGGCACACCAGAAGAAGAAGGGCTGCTAAGCCAGATAGAAAGCCTTGGAACACCAAGACAGTAGCAAGTGCGGCTACTGGAACACGATAAGGCGATGGTACAACCGTGGAATAAAAGCTGTGCCTCGACAAGAAGCCTCGCATCTAGCATGTGGATTCCAATTCCAAAGCTGTGACAAAACTGTGGGTTCATGACCTGCTTTACGCCTATAGTTTAGAAGTCTCGGGCTAAAACAGAATGAATCCAATCTGGGATAAAACTCCTTACACGGGGAAGTCCAAGCTGGGATTGGGGAATCAGAAAGAAGTCACAGTCCGGGTGGGAAACTCTTCGAGCTGGCTCAAGTCTTCTTTCTTCCTTATTACGAGATTCGGAAGTAGAAAGAACTGGTTCGGAAAGGTGGCGTGTGGGGTTAGTCGCACCTAGTGACATCCTTAAATCCAATTACTTCACTCCCCTTGAAAGCTGGTCCCTCTCAGGCGGGCAAAAAATAGAGTATAGAATAAAGGGGATTAGTTAGCAGGTAGGTTACCAATACAACACGAAGGAAGCAACTCGAAAACAAAAAGCCCCTATTGTAAGAGGTGGTGGAAGGTGTGTGTGATATCCGATATCACTGTTTAGTCTGCTTCTGTTCGGATGATCACCTACTTCATTGGAAGAGTTCTATCCCTCAACGGGAGCAAGGAAGGACTGTTTAGGCCCCTTCTATTCCGTTCTTTTTTCGTAGTGCACTGGACACGCTTAGCCTATCCTTATCTCTTCGACATGGGTATCTCAAGCACCCCCGTAGTGTTGATTACAAACCAACTTCTTCTTGCTCTTAGCTGCTTTCTCCGCGTCACCTGATATGGTAAGCGGACCTGAAAGACCGAAAAAAATTGTTTAAAAGTCTCTTGCAAGACTTTTTCAAAATAAAGACCGGGCCATGGACTGGATGATAAAGGGTAATCGTGATATATTGAGAGATTTTGGAATCTTAATCCAAATTAGATTAGTATAGGAATGTGGAATAAGAGGCGGACCCCGGTAGGACGGGGAGACAAAGATAAAGATGGTGTGCATAGCCAGCCTTGTAGGTGGAGGTACACGAAGAACACACACATATTAGTTTTGAATCTATATCCCACGCTCATCAGCTCTTCAGGAAGAGAAGGACTCCCTGGGTTCTATACAGAAGCTGCACAATGGCTGGGCCTGAGGATCCACATTTCAATATTATCCTGAGAATCAGAGAGCTAATGAGAAGGGATTGGAGGTGTGAATTGAGACATATTTGGAGGGAAGGCAGAAGATGTGTTGGCTAAGCAAAGTATCGGTCCTGCTCCTGGCTTAACCATCCTACGTGACCCCCTACTGCAATCAGACAGTGGAAAAAGAATGATAAAACTAGGGCGACGGACACCTAGAGTGTGAAGGGGTGAGGTAGAGCGTAAGCCCCTAAAATGTTCCAAAAAAGGAAAGTATACATGTCTCTCCCTCACGGATATTCTCACACAGGGGGAGAACTCAGTTTGCAGACGAATCAGTTTCCCTTATGGGACGTAAACAAGCGTCCTGAAAATGGGTTTGCAAATTTGTTCTATGGATGATGGTGTTTCTTCAATCCAGGCAGTCCCTTTAACTCGTCGACGTGGAGGAGGAAAATTCTATTTTTCTTTTTAGTATATATTGATGAAATTGTAATATCGTTAATGATATTCAATTCCTTTGTTTTTGTTTTCCAATTTATCAAAACGTTTTGAATTTGGAGATAGAGGTGAACGAGGAAGAGTATGGGAGGGTATATTCCCATAGCCCGTGAATCTTTTCTTTTTGATATCTACAGCCAGTCTAGGAGTTCTCGTTATCGCTTTTATTGATCTTCCAAGCTGAAGCCGCCTGCTTTGGAGAGAGGAGGAGACATCAATTTGATGCATGACAATAGAGAAAAGTACTATATGTTTTATGTTTTCCTATGCAGCTAATACGCTAATAAAGCTATGCATGATGATTATGTGATGCATGCTTTGGATTCTAAGGATTGACAGGTCCTTTTGGTCTATTTCCAGTTGATTGCCTACCTATCGATTGAGTGAGTTTGGAGAAGAAAGATATAGAAGGCTCAAGGACTCTATAAGTTTCGAGTCTATTTTTTTGCATGTCTACTAATTTATCTTAGGTGCAAAGAGCCTAAGCGGTTCAAGCTATTATCATTCCGAGCCGTCTCCATGTCCACGTTGTGATGCAATAGAAGCTCTTAATGGCCAATATCTGGTGGTGTGAAGACATCACCGCTGAACTACAATTGGAGTTGAAGGTAGAGTTTGTTAGAGTAAGAGCTCTTGTGGAACTAAACAGTGCTAGTTACTGGACTGTTGGGTGGAGAAGCAAACCACTGTTAGAAATGTTCAGTCGAAAGCTCCTCTTAATCTGGGTTATGACTTCTTTGTATCTATCCGCTTCAGAGGGAATCAATAGGAAATCCGCTTTTTGTGTCCTTGGACTCTAAAAAAATTATTTTCAGGGAATCTTTCTATTCCAACAAGGGAATTCGTACTCAATCAATAGATAACTAACTTCTACCCCACTTTTTTCTTTCAGGCTAAATTGTTGGGACGGAATTTTTTATCGGGAGTCAAGCTTCGAAATGCTTTATAATTCTTACTGAAGAGTAAAACTTCAACTGGCCTTTTTGGACACAGGTTGCGAAAGCAAGTCTATGCGGAAAGGATAGGAAAAAGCTCTATAGATACGCGAGTTGTTGGTGGAATATGAGTAAGGACTTGTTTGTCCAAGGTCCCTTGCTGAAGGACTATCGCACTTCAGAGTGGTACTGAGACTGTCCTACAACTACCCTTTAATCAAGATGGTTTCACAAGAGAGAGTCTACTGGCTTTCCAACCGGAACAAACTTCTAGGGAATAAATGGCTTTCAGAAAATTTGACTTTACTTTTTTGTTTTCTAAGTAACTCTCCATTAAACTAGCAATAGTTTGAGGTGAAAAAACTACAGAGTTGTCGTCAACCTTAGGAGTAATTCATCAAAGTGGTTAAATCTAAAACTAATCAACATACTCTTTATTTTGAATACGACCAATCCTTAGGAGTTGCTTCCGCCGTGGGCTTGTAGCGGGCTGAATATTGTTTCGATAGAGCACCTTGATTGGTTATATTGGCAAGAAAAGAAAACCGGGGGGGAATTAAAGATTGGTTTGGCCTCTGGAACATTTATATGCGGGCACGACTTCTGTCAATTTGATTGAATGCATCAAAGCTCCTCGCACTCATCTCCGAGAATTCTAAACAAGAAAACTCGAGACTTGAAATGAATCCACAGTGGAGGTTTCTTTATCAGGGCGTACGATCGCACGGCAAAAAGACAGTTGGAAAGGACAAAGACAGTGATTTCAAACATAAAAAGGGGTGGTGAGCGGTGGTAAGGTAGGTTAAGTGTAATGGCTGGGGAAAAGGGGGCAGTCAATCCTTTTGTTTCAGTTCGTGGGGATGCTTCCATCCCACTAACAAGTTCAGCTGGCTAGTGGGTTTTGTGTTCAAACTACACTCGAATAGGACCTGTTCGGACAAGACAGGATCCTATCACAACACAAAAAACTAGGGTACAATATCCTTCCATAAAACTTGTCCTGCGTCTACGAGGTAGTCCATCAACAGACGGACATCATTTTACCGCAGTCTGCTCCTATTGGGAATAGACTTTAGTCTCCGTTAGGATCATGTAAGGCGAGTGCGGTGGGTATGCGAAGGGTCCCTTCTCCCTTGTCAAAAGCTTAGTGATCCTGTGTTGATGAGAACTAGTTTTCTTGTTGGCTGGCTTATGATGGTTTCCTGTCCCCCAATTCAACATATTCCTTTTTTTGCTCTGCTTAGGTAGAAGGATTGTGTCGAGCTTGGTCCGGTTTTCTGATTCCTAAAGCCCCCTGGAGAAGGGGTGTGGAGCCATCGCTTTCCATCGTGTGACCCCCTGCCAGTGTCGGTTGGCGTCGATTTAAGGGTTTTTTAAAGCCTTCTTCCTTAAACACCGAAAAGCTAGTAATTTTATGGTCTTTTGAGCGGAGTGAAGTGCTTCACGGATGGGAGCACGAAGCATAAATAAAAACTTTTTTCTTTTATTCCTCCCTCGCTTGAAAGTAAGTATTCCAATTCAAACCAATTTCTAGTTAATGCACCCATAAGAACACGACAACCCCCGTATGGAGCCACCCGTCGTTTGTTCTGGCATGGACTTCGGACCTCAGAGTACAAACAAAGTGAAAGGAGACAGACTCACCCCACCTACTTTGTCCAATCACAGCCGTCTAGCTATTATTATATTCTAAAAAGCGTGTAGACTAGAAGGCCCTTTTTTGGGACCTATCGTGTTGTGGACTCCACGGCCAGTCCGGGGTTCTTCATCTCAGAAAGCTTCAACTTTCCCACGTGTATTGGTAGGTTGTGCGCAAGCTTGCGAATAGTTTCTGGATAATCTACGTAATTTATTAAACCGGTTTCATGCTGAGGCTCCCCGGGGGGAATACGTGTAATAGCCCGTGGGGAACCCGCCCGGAGGCGGGAATCTATTTTAATTTGGTAACTGCAATTGGTCTTTCCTGCCGCGTGGACCGCACCTGCGCTTCGCACTCTGCTTGTATGCAAAATATGAATAAGGGTTTAAGAAGGAGATCTCTTAACGACTTGATCAAGGAAAACAGTGCTTTCGAACATTCCTACGAGAATTCAATCCTTCTGCTCACCTTGAAGGGTAGTAAGAAAGGGGGGTTAGGGGGGTGCGCTTATTCTTCTTACGGTTCAGGAGCTTAGGCCCCAGCAGGTAGTAGTTTCCTGTTGGAGTTGGCACACGTAAGGCCCGGAACCCAGAGGTTGGTGGAGCATTCGGTCAAACGCATTCCGCTAGCTGGCGATAAAGCAAGAAAGCTCCAAAGCAAAGCAAGCAGTAAGGGCGGAGCAGGAGCATAGGGTAGGCGATGGCCGCTGCATGGTGGAATTTAGGCAATGTTGACGGAAAACGAACCACCTACCCGAGCAAAAGAGTTGTGCTCACCGCGGTACAATCCGGAGGAGGAAGGGGAAGTGAACTCTATGAGATCCGGAAATTCCTGTTGTTTCCAAACGAGCTCGTGGTTAGAGAGCGGTTGGCTGTTTAACCGATTGGTCGTAGGTTCGATCCTACTTGGGGAGATTTTGGTTGATTCACTAATTCTTTAATTCAGGCAGAAAGGGGCTAGCTTGGCCCTTAAGAGTAGGAGTAACCCGTTCCTGTCTTTGTTTCTATTGCATTCTATCTCATTGTATCACATCTGTTCTGCGGAGATTAGAAAATCACAATCAATAACTCGGCTAGGCCGAGACAAGATAATCTTGGTTCCATTTAGCACCAGGGGCGTATTTACAAACCTGCCAATTAAGAAGTATCAGATGTACTAGCACCGCAGCTTGATTGCGTCATAAATTTCTCCGACAGACGTCAAATTTCCGCGAGCAAAGATATTAATGACGCGGAAGGCTTTGTTGTTATGCTTAATAATACTTGTCTGCTTTCAAATTGCCTTTTTGGTTTAGAACCCAGCAGTATAATCGAAATAGGATCGATTGGCATAAACCCTACTTCTTTTTCCAAATGCTCGCGGTGATCCTGAAGATGCTCAACCTGTTGCCCCTTCGACTGAAAACGAACGGAATTATTTCACGAGCTATACTTCCTTAGGGGGATGAGAAGGCCAGTCCTCTGTCCTTCGGGCCCTTCTTTTCGATAAGGGCGGTATTCTTGAAAGAATAGGTTTATGTTCACTAGTTATTTGAACTATTCAAGTAGAAATGGGATTTTCAATGCTAGCAATGCCCCATATCTTAATTGGCACTACTCATAGAATCTATTCCTACTGGAGGTGAGCTAGAACACTTTGGTCGAGAAAGTCCAAACTAACTATAGTGCTTTCCACACCCCGACCCGTTAGAGGGAAATTTAAAGGTGGAATTGCGGTGTGCGGGCCACTGCTCTCCTTTCACTCGAAACAAGAGTTCCGTGCCAAGCATTAAAGATTTGAATCATTAGGACCATATTATTAATCCTCGAAATGCCATAACTCTCTTTTGAATTGATCTCGACTTTCTTTCCAACCCACCGGACAGGGGTGCGGAAAATAGCAAACAATTCATGGTTTAGAGCGGAGGAAATTGCTTCTGATTTGATTTCGCCTGAACGAATCCCGCGGCTTTTTGACTAAGAAATTATCTGGAGTAAACAAACCTTGAGGAGGGATAAGATACATTGTTTTTAAGGGTAGCTTGCGTTACTTGAGTAGGTTTCTTCCTAAACTAAGAAAGAGTATAGTGCTCGTTTTGATAAAAGTATACAATAAGTATCTGCTGGAATGTTTTTTTTCAAGTCCCCCTGTATGCAACTACAGGAATTTCTTTCTGTTCACCCACTACATCTTTTCCTACAGCTCAACGGCTGACCTGACTGGCCAAAAATCTTTCTATTGAACGGAATTCACAATTGCCTAAGTTCGGTCCTCGACTCGTTATACTTTTGGTTATTGGGTAGTTGTCGATAGCAGGCAGAACCTTTGGTTTGGTCCATACACGAAACACAAGATCAAGGCGTTCTTTGCTCTGCCTCTGGGCCGAGGCGAGGTCCAATGATCCTCTTCAATCTCTTCTTACTCCTCTCGTGTCGATTAGACTCTCAAGCCATAGCGAACAAGTAAGAAGGAATGGTCGAACGATCGCTAAAGGCAGCATACCATCCTTCCATTTGATCAAGCAATCCGGAGCGAAGTAATTCAATTCCTCGAAGGAGAAGAGCGTCAAGCATCCCCAACTCTAGCTCCACGGGCTCCATAGAACCAGGAGAATGCTCAGTCCGTCTACGTGTGATTCCTCTCGGTTTCCATAAACGTGAGTGAGCTGCTCTTCTACTCTGCGAGTGACTCAACATAATGCTCCCAGAAATTGGAACCGAAAATAAGATAAAAGAATAAAAAAAAGACCATAGTATATCTATGAATTAGCCTGGGTCCGGGATGGTCCGTCGAATACTTGATTCATGCAGAGCAAGAAACTTAGGATAGGAGACTTATGGAAGCAGCAGGGCTGGGTCTGCGAATGAAACCCCAAAACCTCAAATCCCCTAATGCTCTATCAAATAAGAGTCCTACCGAGGATCCGGTGTCTAGGTGTCTAGTATTCTCCAAAAGTAAGTAGGATTGCTCTTCCTTTCAAGGCTCTGTCTGCCTTCATATAGAGACCTTACCTCACTTATCTTTTTATTTCTCTCGGTTTAGTTTGATTGCTGGCTCAGTAGTTGGCATTCCTCTAGTCCCTGAAAGAGGAAGGGCCTAAGCCTGTTTTAGTTCCATCTCCTTGAGTTTTCAATTGGAATGCAGGGTTGGAGTCCCTAGGGTAAGTCCCCAAGTCCTAATTTCTTCCTTTCAATCCAAGTCGACTTAATGTTTCTATGGCCTATGGCTACGAGAATTTCTTTTGTCTTAAGCTAGGCGTATGATGGTTTTCGGATCTCGAGATTTAGTTTCAGTTCTCTGCTAGGAATAATCAAAAAAAACAGAATATCTGATGTCGATCATATATAAAAAAAGCATGTCTAGTGGCAATTGAATTTGAAGCTTCGTCTTTTAAAGTAGATTAGAAAAGCCAAATGAACGCCTGGTGTGTTTGGTTGTCTCTTGCAGCCAGTGGATGAATCCCTGTGGGTAGCGGGGGGATATGGGGTGTTCCAGGTGGTCCAGTTTGCCCTATTTTAGTTGGAGTTTCCTATGCTTAAAGAGTTTCCATAAGCCAGGCCTAGCGTGGGGAAGCTCGTTTATTCCAATTCCGTGCCATATGATCAGAGGATCTATGGTGCTCAGCACTAAGTAGGGTGATTTTAGTAAAGCGGATTTATCTGCTCGGGAGAGCGGTGCTCTTTCGCATAAGCCGCTTGTTTAAGTAGGGATTGGTGCTCTTTATCTGCTGCTTTTGCCGCTGTCCTTGGTCCATGGTACTTAAAGAAAGAAGTGAAGTAAGCTCCCCCCGATACACGAGCTAAGGGCTTTGAAGTTATCCCAATACCATAGAGGACACTTCACAGAGTGTGATTACTACTGGTTATGGGATGGTAGTACCCAACTGCAAGAAATAATCATTACCAATAGTTTCTCGGCCCGCAAACCCCAGCTTCCTACTTTCGAATGAAGAACGATTCAGAAGGGGCATCGTACGGCTTTGACTAAACGACTAATAATGCTAACAGATCAACAAATCGGAAGCGACTATAAGAAAAAATCTTGGGCGAATGTAAGGCTTGCAACGATGGAAGGCTTACGGTGATAGGGGCATACTCATATAAAAAATTTCCTAACACAATCATTGGGTTATAGCCCGCGAGCAAAAGCTTTTTTTCTGTCTTGACCTTACTCAAAGATGTAAAGCTTACAAACACAGGTAATAGAGCGAAGCCTTAGGCTGATAAACTGATGAGGCATACAAGAGCATTACCTACGAGGATTTATTAGGATGGCTCAAAGACTTATTCGGTCTTTTCCTCAAAGGCGGATACGATAGAATTAGCTTTGGACTACGAGAGAGCTAGACAGCGGGGATGAAGGGTTTGCGAGGAAGAATCAATGGCCAGTAGTTCTACAACTGCAACATCACTTACTGAAAGACTATTCTACGACCAGCCGCCTACTTAATTGCACTTCCGGCATGGCATTAAGCAAGTTCCATCTTCTGCGAATATGAGATAGAACGACAGCCGGTACGGGACTAAGGGACTCTGGGAATAGCGATAGACCGGATTCAAAGATATAGGCCAATCAAAACAAAAGGAAGATGGTGACAGACCACCACAAGATACCCCGCTCAGCCTTAGTCTTATCAAAACAAAAGCGGATGGTAGCCTTCCTCAAGAAAAAATCCAATCTGATTTCGTGGGTCATGTAGTCGGAGAAGAAGGCTGGGAAACTATAAGGTCTCGTAGGACAGACAAACTTCGGTAGCCTGCAACGCGGAGTTAGGGTAAACTAGCCAAATTCGCCAGGTCTAGTAAACTAAGTGTATTGCCATACCAGGTATTCACTCTGGGATTGGTAGTCCCGTCCTGCTCCTGACCGTCGGAATAATCATTTTTATATACGATGATAGCACCTGATTAGCAAGAAATTCCCAGCTCTCCTCTTAGCAATGATCTGTCTAGGGCTACTTTCTAAACTGCGGATTCTGTAATAAGACCCTATTCATGGCCATTCTCCGACTTAGAATCGAATTCATACCTGGCAATCTACAATCTACCCAGCGCCTTAGTCTATATTGAATAGGCATACCCGACTTCCAGCTAATTGTCAAATAAAGCTATCCGTGCTTAAATTCCTAGCTTGAAAGCATTCTTTGAAGCAAAAATTCCGGTAAATCAAGCCTGCGTAGAATACTTGACTTTTCCATGTGCAAGACCACAAAATATTACCCCTAAAGCCAGTCTCTGGCGAAGGCCTTTCGGAGATTGAACTTCTTTCTCTCAACTCATCCCGTCTGATCCGTCAGTCTCGTAATCGATCGCTCATATGTCCATTTCGTTCTGGCTAGCAAAGTCGGGATATTCTATTTTATGATCATATAAATTGTAACTCAAGCTAGCAAAAAACAGACTGAGTCGTGAGTGGCATTACTGTAAGTTGCTAAGGTGCTTTCTGAAGTCTTAACCATTGCTAGCGCTCATGTCCACTCTGTTTTTCAACCCTTTCAATTCATGATATCATTCCCTATGCAATACCTCTTATTTAATCTTGCTAATCGTCCCAGGCCTTCTCCCATCGGTGTTTGGAAGCAAATTGAACTTGATAAACTGAATGAAAGGCTATATAGGTACGATCGGATGTACGTTAAGCAGTTTAAGCGAGGCTCTCTCTCTCGCTCTGTGGTCCTTTGTGGAAAGCCTTTCCGCCTATGTATTCTTTTTTTTTTCTCTTTATTCAAAGTAGCAGATCGGGGAAAGCCACGAAAAGGAATGTCTAGGTGCCCTTACTCTAATTCGAAATACGTCTCTTTCTTTTCCTATTCACTTCCCTCTCCTTATTCCTCTGATCCCACAGGTGTATTCTTGGTGTAATACCCACTCAAATATTGTTTAAGACTTTCTCACTAATCAGGTGTGATCATCCTCATCGTGTAAGAATTTAGGAATTCCTCTTCCACTCGTCCCAGAATGGGCGTTATGGCAAAGAAACAAGAAGAAACTAAAGGAGAAATTTGTCCTAGAACAAAGGGTGCCTCACATGGGGGGTTTGACATCCGATCCAACCTAGTAGTAAGCCAATCAGCCAAAACAACCAAATATTCCTTGGTGAATCGGGCGAAAACTTGAACTATCGTACATACATACTTTTAAAAAGTGTAAGCCACAGACATCAAAAAACTGGTGCTATTGCGGCTACACCTCCCCGTTTGTCATGTTATACTACAAGATCATGTATCGGTAGGAAATACCATTCTGGCACAAATAGAGTCGGGGTGGACATCGGATTAGCAGTATCTAATTGTCGGGATGCCCCAAAACATTGAGGAGCATAAAAATCCAAATGGAAAAAAAGATGCCAAAAAGCGACCCAACCTACTAGATCCTTTACCTAAAAATAAGGTAAGAAGCAATTTTATCCCGCCTGAATGTACACCAATGGCTTATTGGATCCAGATATGAGCAATGCGGCCAGATGAGAAGCGGCCACCTCTAACATAAAGGGGATGTAATGATAAGACGTAAAAAACGATTTAAGTGGCAATTGTCCACGTAGAACCCACCCACAGCCAAGTCACTATGTAATCTCCTACTACAGGGATTGCGCGAGCTAAGCTTGTGATTACTGTACTTCCCCAAAGCTCTCTGACCCCAAGATAGACATAGCCTACGAAAAGCTGTCACAATCATTAATAAGAAGATTACAACTCCGAGACACCGAACAAATTCCCTAGGACTGCTATAACTGGCATGATATAGACCACGAAAAATATGCAGGTGAACCACAATGAAAAACATACTTGCCCCATTAGCATGCACATAACGGAGCAACAAGCCCCCTTCAACATCTCTCATAATGTGTTCTACGCTGTTGAAAGCTAGATCCACATAGGTGGTAATGCATAGCTAAAAAAACCCAGTCATATCTGAATGACTAAACAAATAC